>QLOH01001094.1:0-149835 GCA_026901365.1 Sesbania bispinosa | reverse complement strand
GAGAGAAACAAAAAAATAGAGAGAGAGAAATTTTTAATTAAGTTTTTTTAAATTTTTTAGTTAATAAAAAATATTTTTAAAGAATAACAAAAATATTTGATTAGGTAGAATAGATTGGTCTAATTTTATTTTTTTGACTATTGATCCATTGGATTTAAAAATAATATAGGACGGATTGTTATCCATCCATTTAATTAAATTACCCATCCAGTCCAGTCCATTTATTTTTTTGTTTACAATTGGATGGATTGGATCGGATTTTCATTTGGATTGGTTGGATGGATGGTGGACAATTGGACCATTTTGCCACCCCTACTCGCAGCCAACGTACAGTCTCCTCCACGCGCTTCCTCGCCTGCACCAGAAGATGTCGTCGTCTCGTGCCCTCACTGCAGCCGCCATCCCTCCGCTTCTCTGAGATTGAGAGAGTAGAAGAGTGAATGAGAGAATGTGTGAGGAGAGTGAGAGGTTGAATGAGGACGGAGGAAGGCCGTGAACTGGAGCGGTGAGTGGAGGGGACGAGGCGACGAATGTGCTGCAGCGGCAGTGGGTAAGGGAGGGAGAGAGCCGAGAAGAAGAAATCTGAGAGAGAGCTTGGGAGGAAGAGAGAATGCCTTGGGAAAAAAAGAGAGCCCAGAGGAAGAAATCTGAGAGAGAGCTTGGGAAGAAGTGAGAATGCCTTGGGAAAAAAGAGAGTCCTTGAAAACTGAAAAGAGAAAAATGAGTTAGTGACTCTAACGGAGAGTAATCTGTACCGTTAGATCATTCTCAAACGGCATCTTGATCGTTAAAAAAAAGCACAATCCATGTGCTCTATTGAACAACCACTCAAATAACACCACGTTTTGGTCGGTTCCGGTTACCGAGAATTGCAATTTTCAAAACTGAACCGATCGTTTGAACCCATATTTAATTGCTTTTTTTACCTGTGGAAACCCGATTACCCGTGTAAACCCGTCCGCATACCATTTTTTTGCTTGGATTAGCCGGTATCGGGCGGGCTTCGTAAATGTGCCCACCCCTAATGGAGATTGAGTTGGCAGAGGATCTTCCTTTGTAATGAAGTTGACCACGCTTTTTAACAGATTAAATATTATTATGCTGCCAAAAAAAATTAAATACTATTATACCACTCATCTAATATTTTTCTTTTTTGTTTAACATTGTGAATTCTATATTTTATTAAAAATATTTTTTATAATTATATTATCATTTTTTAGTTTCGTAGTAGTGTGTAATTCTTTATAACTTTTAATGAGCAACAATTTTTAATAAATTAAATTTTAACCGGGCCGCCCACACAAGCCCATTACCCGCATAGGATCGCGCTCAAGTTATATTTGTAAAGGACATAATTTTTCAGGGCTTTTTAGCCCGGCTTGCAAAAGCCTGATACCCGCTCTGCTCTGGATTGGGTCGGGCCGGGTAACCCGTCTTGACAGCTGTAGAAAATGTGTTGCCATGGTCTAGTGAGCGCCTTGGATCCGGATGAGTACCTAGCGACACTGACTCACCATGATGACCATAGCCATAATCAAGATCGGTGGAGATTGTTCTTGCCTCTAAATCTTGCAAGTAGTGGAATTGATGTACCTGGTCCGCCATGAATTGGTGATGACAGAACTCTTAACTCCCGATAGCTTTGCCCAAGTTATTGTTTGGATCAGGATATTGATATTAGTATTGCTAAAGATATTAGTATCAACATCTTGAAAAGTGTTGACACTGATATTGTTGAAGGTACTAATATGAATATGTTGGAATGTTTGGAGATGCACCTGAGATTCAACATTGAGTCTGCATTCCCATGACATTGGTAACATTGTGTCTAAAAGTCTTTTCATTGCATGCATTTACTGTTGTGATGATTGGGATATGGAATGAAATTCTTGTGAATATTTTAATGATTGATTATATGTGTGTTAGTTATTATAAGAATAATTGTGTACCTTAAGTCATTCGTTACTTTCTACCAGTATGATTTTCATTTATTTCTCTCACCTCTTTGTTTTTGTGTTTTGTTGTTTGTTTCTTGTTAATTGTTGTCACACTAGATGGACTGCTAGAAGAGATCTTATATCATTCGAGTGGACCGCCACTTGGGTCGAGGTAGAAGCCTTGTATTGAGTTAAGTCGGATCATAGTTACGTCAAGAGTCTTTACTTTTATTACTTGGGTCATGTATTTGATGAAGTTCTGGCAAGCGTACCAAAAATTCAGCAGTATAATAGTAAGTATGAGTTTATCGTATCCACAGGGAACGATTCGCTTCGTATTTACTAGGGATCAAACTATCAAGTAAGAAACAGTATTTTGATGGTTTGTTGTGCAGAAAGTAAATTTGCATAAAGTAAAGAGATAATCGAGATAAGGTAAGATAACGTTACTTGGATCAAGATTGAACTTCGTATCATCGTACCCCTTATGCATGTGAGCCCCAATATTATTTATGAATATATTTCCATAATATCCTAGCCAAACTATGTTGTTTTACCCCGAGTTACCAGCAGTAAACCACTCGAAGATAATCCATGCGGGTTCTCCCAGGCGACAAATTACCCCGGCTTGATTGCTCTACTTTTCCGTTCGTTAACACTATCAATTCACCGTATATTCCTATAGGGACTACTATGCAGAGGCTTGTGATAAATCAACTTTAGTAGTAGATTTATAGGTTTATTTTAGGTAGTTTTTAGTTGTTTAGTTTGATAATTTTGTAAAATTGTAGTTAAAATTGTACATAATTGAGTTTGTTTGTATTTTAGATAGATTTAGTAAATAATAGTCATTTTTCTCTAATTTTTCATTGTTTTGTTGTTTTTAGGAATTTTCTGGAAAATAAGAAAGAAAGAAAGAAAGAAAGAAAGAAGTAAAGAGAAGCATTTTTGAAGTGTGAGAAAGAGTCAAACATTGAAATTTTGAGGTAAAGGAGGTGCAAATTGAGCAATTCACATTCTGTCATGTTCGTGTGGGAACAAGCTATTTTCGTGTGAGGACACGATAACTCCAGAGGCTACAAAAATTGAATTTTACTCTCTGTCATGTTCGTGTGGAAACATGGCAAGGCTTGTGTGGGAACACGAATGCTGCAGAAACATTATAAATAGTTGCTGTTAGATTTTTAGTGGGAGTCTTTTCATTTTTTCAGATTTCTCATTTCTTCCACTCGAATTTCCTCTCTCTCTCTCTCTTTTTGAAGATCAAAACCAAGTGGAAGCTAGGGTTCTTGATTCAATGGAGTTTCTCATTGAGTTTGCAATTCTCTTCTCCTCATTCTTCTCTTTTGTAATGGATTGCTAAATTTCTTAGGTTAGGAATTAGGGAATTTTGATTCAAACTCCATGTAATTTCGTTTCTTGAATTCAATTCTGATTTTTATGATGCAATTACATTGTTTACTTCCAATCTTAATGCTTCATTGACTTGATCAACCAATGTATGATTTGAGAGTGATTCTCACAATTGGAAAATTGGAGAAATCTTGGATCTGAAGTAAACAACATGAGTAATTAATTACCTAGGAATAAGAATTGATTCTTGTCTGATCTTTGTCAATTCTTGTTGTTAATGCATGTCACGATTGAATTCACCTAAGGAATTAGGGTTCTTAATTGTAGATATAGAGTTAATTCATCAAGGAATTGGGATTTAACTATGTAAGTGAATTGGATCATGAATTAAATCATAATAATTAAGTTGAATAATCTGCTACATGGAGTGAGAATTAAAAGGAACCAAGTCCTAACCATTTGTTGATATTGTTCTTCATCAATATTGTGTTTTTGTTAATTGTTCAACTACATAATTCAGTTTTTGGTTATAATTTTCTGCATAGTTTAGAATTCCTCATTCACACTCATAATTTTCTTTCCAACTAGATAACTCCTTGTAATTGGTACTTGAACTTCAATCTCTGTGGATTCGATACCTTACTTACTCTTGAATACTTGCGACGATTTGGTGCGCTTGCCAAATTTTTCAACAAGTTTTCTGGCGCCATTGTCGGGGATTGATCGTTTCAATATCAATAGTTCAGTGGATTTTCTAGATTGGATTCTGTTTCTGTTTTTAATTCCAGTTCTAATCTGTTTTAGTTGTTCTTTTGTATGCGAGGCAAAAATAAAAACAAGGCTACAATGGAATTTGATCCAGAGCTTGAACTCCCTTTAGCTCATTTCAAAAGGAAGTCTAAAAAGGGACTGCATATTGCATCAGGACAACCAAGCATTCAAGTATCTACCACACCTTTATCTTCACCAAAGAGAGAAAGTGAAAGACAACCAATCATGGCTGGTATGGGAAATGGAGATAGAAGAACATTGGAGGATTACTCACAACCTCGTCCTAGAAATTCTACACCTATAGTGAGACCTCCAATTCAAGCAAACAACTTCGAGATCAAGCCAACTCTTCTTCATTTGATACAGCAAGATCAATTTAATGGACATGCATCTGAAGATCCTAATGATCATTTGCAGAATTTTCTGTCATATCGTGAGATGTTCAAAACAAATGGAGTTAGCAATGAAGCTTTAAAGTTGAGGTTGTTTCCTTTATCATTGAGAGACAAGGCAATGAGCTGGATACTTTCATTACCACATGGAAGCATTTCAACATGGGATGATCTTGAGGCTAAAATTTTGGCCAAATATTTCCCACCTTCAAAGACAACTAAGTTGAGGCAAGAGATACTTTCTTTTGCACAAAGAGATGCTAAATCTTTACATGAAGCTTGTGAAAGATTTAAGGAGTTACAAAGAAAGTGTCCACATAATGAAATACCTGAGTGGCTTCAAATAAGGACTTTTTGTGATGGTCTTAATGCAGATACAAGATCTACAGTGGATGCAGCAGCTAGAGGTGCTTTGGGGAAAAAGACCCCTAAAGAAGCAAAAGAATTGATTGAAATTATGGCTGAAAATAACCATGCAGTAACAAGGGAAAAAGAGTCTTCTAAAAGAGGAGTTTTAGAGCTCAATAATGTTGATGCTTTGATGGCTCAAGACCAATTGCTTTCTAAACAGTTGAGTTCTTTAAAAGCAATGTTTGAAGGAAAACAATTGGAGGCAATGAACTAAGTTCAACTTGTGTGTGATTTCTGTCAAGGGAATCATCCCAACGGAGCTTGTGATGTTCAAGATTACTTTCCACAACAAGATTCTGAACAAGTAAACTTTATGGGCAATTATCAAAGGCAACAAAATTTTCCAGCAAGGCAACCATATCAGCAAAACAAATTCAATTCGAATTATGCAATGAGAAAACCAAATCCTCACCAAAATAATGTCAATTTTCAGCAAGGAGCGGGATTTGTGCAGCATAATTCGCAACCTGTGCAACAATCTTCACAACCGGATAGACTTTCTGTTTTGGAAAATGATTTAATTAAACTAACACAAGAAAGTTCTTTTTTATGCAGAATACAAATACAAGTCTCAAGAATCAAGAATCTTTAATGAAGAACCAA
Source organism: Sesbania bispinosa (assembly GCA_026901365.1). Taxonomy (NCBI): domain Eukaryota; kingdom Viridiplantae; phylum Streptophyta; class Magnoliopsida; order Fabales; family Fabaceae; genus Sesbania; species Sesbania bispinosa. The sequence continues at coordinate 144,368 of QLOH01001094.1, read as the reverse complement.
GATTCCTCCATCAAGAATTTAGAAAATCAAATTGGACATCTCTCCAAACAAATGGCTATACTTGTACAGGGAGGTTTTTCTGGAAATCCCGTTGTCAATCCAAAAGAACAATGCAAGGCAATAACTACAAGGAGTGGCAAGGTGATTGAACCTCAACTTAAGGAGACTCAAGTGAAGAAAAAAGACAGTTCAAAAGAAGTTTATGCAGAAAAAGAAGCTGAATGTGAAAAAGAAAAAGAGCAAGTTGAAGAAGAAATAGTAGAAAGTCCAAAACAGAAATTGGTTGATGAGAATGCACCATGGAAGAAGACAAAGAAGGAGCTATTATTAGATTCAGAGAAGGAGCAGAAATTACCTTTGTCAAGCTACCTTATCCTATTGTGCCCAAGAAGAAAGAGAAGGATGAGCAATTTGCTAAATTCCTTGACATTTTCAAGAGGTTAAGATCAACATTCCTTTCGCAGAAGCTCTTGAGCAAATTCCAACCCATGCGAAGTTTATGAAGGAGTTATTAACAAAGAAGAGGAAGTTGAAGGAAGATGAGACAGTAGCTTTGACAGATGAGTGTAGTGCTATTATACAAAGGAAACTTCCTCCCAAGCTCAAGGATCCCGGTAGTTTCACCATTCCTTGCACCATTGGGAATGTGTCTATTGGGAAGGCCCTATGTGATTTAGGAGCAAGCATCATTGTCAATATTGAAGAAGATTGGTGTGGGAGATGTCAAGCCTACAAGAATGGCACTTCAACTTGCGGATAGATCAATCAAGCACCCCTTTGGAGTCATGGAAGATGTACTTGTTAAAGTGGATAAATTCATATTTCCTGCAGATTTTGTTGTGCTTGATATGGAAGAAGATGCAGAGGTGCCACTCATTCTTGGAAGGCCATTTTTAGCAACAGGAAGAGCCTTAATTGATGTGCAGCAAGGAGAATTAATGCTAAGAGTGCAAGATGAGAAGGTTACATTTAATGTTTTTGAGGCTATGCAACATCCTAATGATAAACAACATTGTTTGAGATGTGATGTGGTTGATGCTATAGTTTCAGATTCATTCAAGAAACAAGTTCCTTCTACTGCACTTGAAAAGGTCTTAATGAATTCCTTGACTAGTCATGATGAGGTAGAAGAATGTTTGAAAAATATGGAAGCATTTACAAAAGACTCATCATTGAAACAAGAAGAATTGAAGAAGGAAGAAACAAAAGAAGAAAAACAAAAAGTAGAGCTGAAACCTCTTCCTTCACATTTAAAGTATGCATTCCTTAGTGAGGGAAAAGTGAATCCAGTGATTATAAGCAATAGCTTGTCTAAAGTGGAGGAAGAAAAATTATTGAGAGTTCTAAGAAAATTCAAGACAGCTATTGGATGGTCAATTTCAGATTTAAAGGGGACTAGTCCAGCTTTTTGTATGCACAAAATCATGTTGGAAGATAATTTCAAGCCAATAGTTCAGCTCCAAAGGAGACTTAACCCAACCATGAAGGAAGTAGTGAAAAGGGAAGTTCTCAAGTTATTTGAAGCTGGAATGATATATCCAATTAGTGACAGTGCTTGGGTGAGCCCAGTACAAGTTGTGCCTAAGAAAGGAGGAATCACAATTGTTAAGAATGAAAATAATGAGCTCATTCCTACTCGCACTGTGACTGGATGGAGGATGTGTATTGATTACAGAAAACTCAATTAAGCAACAAGGAAAGACCACTTTCCATTGCCATTCATAGATCAAATGCTTGAGAGGTTGGCTGGACAAGCTTACTATTGCTTCCTTGATGGATACTCCGGGTACAACCAAATTGTTGTGAATCCTGAAGATCAAGTGAAGACTGCATTTACTTGCCCATATGGAGTGTTTGCATATAGGAGGATGCCCTTTGGATTGTGCAATGTTCCGACAACTTTTCAAAGGTGTATGCTTTCTATTTTTTCTGATATGATTGAAAAATCCATTGAAACTTTTATGGATGATTGTTCTGTTTTTGGTCCTACCTTTGATTCTTGCTTGACTAATCTTTCCCTTGTTTTGAAAAGATGTACAGAGACTAATTTAGTTCTCAACTGGGAAAAGTGTCATTTCATGGTACAAGAAGGAATTGTTCTTGGACATAAAATTTCTGCAAGGGGAATAGAGGTAGATAGAGCAAAAACAGAAGTGATAGAGAAGCTGCCACCACCACTAATGTCAAGGGAGTTCGTAGTTTTCTAGGACACTCTGGTTTTTATAGAAGATTTATAAAAGATTTCTCAAAAATTGCTAAACCATTGTGTGTCTTACTTAACAAGGATGTTCCTTTCAATTTTGATGATGATTGTTTGAAAGCTTTTAACACTTTGAAGAGTAAATTGGTTACTGCACCTATTATCTCTCCACCTGATTGGTCTTTACATTTTGAAATCATGTGTGATGCAAGTGACTTTGCTCTAGGTGCAGTTTTAGGCCAAAGAAAAGAAAAATGCTTTCATGCCATTTATTATGCAAGTAAAGTGTTGAATGATAATCAAGTAAACTATGCAACAACTGAGAAAGAAATGCTTGCTGTAGTGTTTGCACTAGAAAAGTTTAGATCCTATCTAATTGGTTCTAAAATCATAGTTTACACAGATCATTCTGCACTTAAATACTTAATTTCTAAGGCTGATTCTAAACCAAGATTGATAAGATGGGTTCTTCTCTTGCAGGAATTTGATTTGGAAATTAGAGACAAGAAGGGAAGTGAGAACTTGGTGGCTGATCACCTTTCTAGACTTGAGGAAATACATGATTCTGCTGGTGGTATAGATATTCAAGAAGAATTTCCTGATGAGAAATTGTTCATGATCAAAGGAAGGCCATGGTTCGCAGATATGGCGAATTTTAAGGCTGCAACAATATTTCCTGCTGATTTAACATATCAGCAAAAGAAGAAATTCTTTAAGGATGCTAATCATTTCATTTGGGATGATCCATTTCTGTTTAAACATTGCCCGGATGGATTGATTAGGCGCTGTGTTTCTCAAGAAGAAGCTCAAGATATTTTATGACATTGTCATAGTTCTCCATATGGAGGACATTATAATGGAGAAAAGACAACCATTAAAGTGTTGCAGAGTGGATTCTCCTGGCCAACCATCTTCAAGGATTCTTATGCATATGTGAAATCTTGTGACAAGTGTCAAAGGGTTGGTAGTATGTCAAAGAGAAATGAAATGCCACTCAACAGTATTTTAGAAGTTGAATTGTTTGATTGTTGGGGAATAGATTTCATGGGACCCTTCCCATCATCTTTCTCTAATCAATACATTCTTGTTTATGTTGATTATGTGTCAAGGTGGGTGGAAGCCATAGCATCACCAACCAACAATTCTCAAACTGTGATCAAGTTTCTTAAAAAGAATATATTCTCTAGATTTGGAGTGCCTAGAGTACTGATAAGTGATGGGGGAAGTCATTTCTGTAATAGTCAGCTCCAATCTGTCATGACTAAGTATGATGTGAGGCATAAAGTGGCAACTCCCTATCATCCACAAACAAGTGGGCAGGTTGAAGTCTCCAATAGAGAGATTAAAAAGATTCTTGAGAAAACAGTGAATATATCAAGGAAGGATTGGGCTATGAAGTTAGATGATGCTTTGTGGGCCTATAGGACAACTTATAAGACACTTTTAGGATTATCCCCTTATCAATTGGTGTATGGAAAAGCTTGTCATCTCCCTGTTGAGTTAGAACATAAAGCTTTTTGGGCTATCAAGTACTTGAATTTTGATACCACAACTGCTGGTGAAAAGAGGGAGGCTCAATTGAATGAGTTGGAAGAATTCAGGCTTATGGCATATGAGAATGCTGGAATCTATAAGCAAAGGACCAAGGTTTACAATGACAAACGCATTCTGAACAGATCATTTCACCCAGGACATTAAGTGTTATTGTTCAACTCAAGATTGAGGTTGTTTCCTGGGAAATTGAAGTCCAAGTGGTCTGGACCTTTCATAGTAAAAGAAGTTTCACCATTTGGAGCAATTGAAATTCAGAATCCCACATCTGGGAACACATTTAAAGTCAATGGACACAGGCTCAAGGAGTATTTTGGAGGAGAAATAGAAAGGAGGAAGTCAATTGTCATTTTAAATGATCCTCCATGAATTGAGCATTGATGAAAAAAATCAGTAGTTGTAGCAATAAATTCCTTTTTTTTTTCTGGATTTTGTGTGAATAGATTAGGAACTTAGTGTTAATTCATAGGATTTGTTTTGTTAGGAATAATTCAATTTCAGAAAATTAAGAGTACTGTGATAATTTTCTACTTGTTTGATTGTAGTTACATGGCTAACAAGTGGTATTGTATTGCAGGAAATTGAAAATATATCAGCTGGAGACTTTGAATTGATTCTGTTCAAATTGTGTCTTCACAATCTGTGATCCATGTGGGGACACGACAGTTAGAATGCAATTTTGGAACAAGTTTGATGCTCAATTTGATTCTGCCAGACTCGTGTCTTCACAAGCATTGCTCATGTGGGGACACGAAAAAATTAAAAAGCAATTTTTGAAGGAACTCGTGACAGTAGATGCTCTCTATGTAAGTTTGGTGAGGACACTCTTTTACTCATGTGTAGACACGATTTTTGATTCAAGACTGTCATCAGCCATCACTTCTATTATAAAAAAAATAATAAAAAAAACATAATGATAAAAAAATAAAAAAAATAAAAAAATTAAAAATGAAATAAAAATTAATTTTTTTTAGTTTTCTTTTTTTTATTGTGTGGTTAATTTTTTTTTAAAAAAAATTATTATTGAAAATTTCAATTTTTTTTTCTCTTTTCGTTCCCTTCTTCTATACGCTACCTCACTCCCTGGTTCTTTCACCATTCTCTCATTCGCAAACCCCCGTTCCTATTCACCTCCATTTTTCTCTCCCATTCCAAACCTCTGTTCCATTCTCAAATCACGGATTCCATCCTTTTCTTGCTGCGCACCATTCATCCGTCTCTTTTACACCCGTAACCCTTCATTTTGTTTTCTGATTGGACCATTGTTCCTTCTCTTCTTCCTATTCTGAGTGCCTGCGTTCCACAATCAAGACCGCATCTGTTGTTCACGGTCGTTGTTTACTGCAGGGAGTGATTTAAGGGTTTCATTAAACAATTTCTAAGGTTTCACAGGTATATTCTTTCTTACCCTTTCTTTTTCATTTTTAGTAAATAAGCGGCTGATTGGCTTTGTCTGAAATGATTCTCATTGTGAAATGTTGGAATTGTGTGAATTACTTGTTCATTCCACACTGTGCAATATTCAAGCTTCACAAAAGGCCTCTGCTTCTACATCTAGAAAAGGCCCTCCTTCTCCCAAAGCTGGCTCTAGTTCAGCTCATGCTCATGAAGCCAGATTTCGTTCACCTGAGCATGTTCAGTATTATTATTCTGATGTGAGACATTGAAGCATTATCCCTGACAGAAATATAATGCTAGAGGAGGGTGAATGTGCTGAGATTCAAAATGAAATTTCAAGAAGAGGGTGGGCATTCTTTTTGTCGAATTGCTGGCCAAGGACGACAAAATCTCACATATGAGTTTTATACCAATGGATGGAAGGTAAAGGGGGAAGAATGACTGCAATTTACTACATATGTGCGTGGCAAAGAGGTACACTTTGATGCTGAACACATAAATAAGATTTTATGTTTTCCCGATGCTCCCATCCCCTCTCTTAGATCCTTTGAAAGCTTTTGTACTCGGAGGCCCGATTTCAAGGAGATGATTCAAACTTTATGCTGTCATGGGGCTGCTTGGTTACCGTTGAATCAGCCCAAACCAAAGGCATTAAAGATGGGAGATCTGATCCCTATTCCATGGGCTTGGGGAGCTTTTATCATTGCTTCCATCCTTCCGGTCCTTCATGACACAATTCTTTTGTTAGATCGTGCCAAACTGTTATTTGCCATTATGAGGAGGATGGACATTGATGTGGGGGCTATCATTTCTAAGGAGATGGAAAACATTATGTTCACTAAAAAGAAATCTCTTGCCTATTCATCTCTTATCACTTTACTTTGTTTGGATGCAAGGGTCAATTTAAGTGATGATGATATATGTCCCTATCTCTGCTGTTAAGGCCATCTCCACAAGGAGAATTTCTGAGTATGAGTTAGTTTTTCAGAAAAAGCAGCCTAATGAACCATCTACTTCTAGACCTCCTCCTCCAAGACATCACACTCAGGCTGAAATTAATCAAATGATTCTTGATAATCAAGTTAAGATTCTGGATAATCAAGTTATGATTCAGGATAATCAAGCTGTTTTGGCTCACTGTCAAGAGGTGTTGTATAAAAGTCTGAAAAGTGGTCAGCTTATCTTGGCTAAAAATTTTGTTGACCTACCCGGGCGGATCCATACCGAGGCACCTTCTTTTCTCAATTCTGCTGATATTGATGATGATTTATTGGGAGAGCACTTGGGACATCAAGAGTTGCCACCATTTCCTGCAGCAGGCCAATTTTTTGGAGATAAAGATAATGAAGATAATAGGCCAACAACTTCTTGAGTCATTTTTGCTAGATTTTAGACATTTCATTTTGGGATGATTGTACTTAATTCTTAGTATTAGTGTTGACTCTTGATTGATTGGCTGTTTTACTTGCACTTTGATATCCATGAGATACATGTTGCCATTCTGGTCTTCATATTTTTTTCTGACTTGCCTGCAGGTCATTAGAACATTCACACAAACAGCCATGGTAATTGTGCCATTTGGCCACCAACAATTCAGGGATGTTCCTTAACATTTTTCCTTGATTGTTCACACTTGCTGCTTGTGTTGAATTATTTTTTTTTCTGGATAAAAAAAACGTAATCCCCTGATTCTTTCAATTTTCTTTCTCTAATCTATTTGGTGATAATTTTATTCCTGGTCAAATTCCATAAGTGTGCATGAATATTCAATTGCAAGTGCTGAAAGTCTTAATTGATTGGAAATTCTTGATCTTTGCTTGATAATTATATGGAAGTAGATCATTGATTTAGTTGGATTGTAGTCACGACATTACCCTGTGAGGATTTTGGGCCATACACTCTAATTGATTCCTTGTTGTGTGATTGGCTACTCCTTGAGATTTCATTCTAGAACTTGACCTTGTTCTTAATTGAAATTGTTTCTCATTTGCATTCACATGCATGATTGAGGCATTCTTTTGTTAACTTTTGGGCTAAATAGACCACCTTGAAAAATATTTCCCTTTGCTTAGCCCATTTGAGCCTTTTTCCCATTTTTTTTCTAAGCTCATTACAAGCCTTAAGTGAAAAACCATTATTGTCCTTCCTATTTAGGATTAAGGGATATATGGTGCAATTCAAGGATGAGTTTTTGAATTAAGTTTGGGGTTACTTTATATTTTTGCTTGAGGGCAAGCACATGTCTTAAGTTTGGGGTGGGAAAGCAATTGCTTTAATTCAATAAAAAAGAAAAAAATTTGCATCTGCGCTGTTAAAAAAACAAAAAAAAGAAAAAAAACAAGTACATTGAAATAAAAAAACAGAGCTACAGTAGAGAAAAATAACAAAAAAAAAATTTTTTTGAAAAGAAAAAAATAATAAAAGAGGGCAATGAAATGAAATCAAAGGAAAGTTGAGCTAAACATTTAACTTCATACTTAATTCTTGAGCTCATCACATATATCCCTTAATTCATTTGGAGTTAGCTAGATCCAAAATTTTCCTACCTTGTACTAAGCCCCATTACAACCCAAATAAAAGTCCTCATGATTTGTGGTTGCACTTGTGTTTGCAGTGGAAGTTTTAGAACATTGCCAAGCTTATGGTAATGAATCTTGAGTTGGTAGTAATTTTGAGAGAAACAATACCCCTTTAAACACTAAGAGTGATGAGGGAAACACTACCTTGTGAGGGTTGTGAATTCAATTCATACTTTTCTTTGTGAAACTTTTGCATATTTTATCTTGCATTGTTTCAAGTTGGACTGAGATATCATGATGCTAGGTACTGCACTTGTTTGATTTGTGATAGAACTCATGCTAATTGTTTCGGGAATGGATTAGAATTGAATGATTAGTTGAGAAATTTTTTTTTTTGGAGAATTGGGATGTTTACTTGTGGATTTCACCTCTTGTTTTGTCTAGAAATATTCTTGAGTGGACTTTAATTGTTTGCTTGGGGACAAGCAAAATTCTAAGTTTGGGGTTGTGATACGTCCACTTTAGTAGTAGATTTATAGGTTTATTTTAGGTAGTTTTTAGTTGTTTAGTTTGATAATTTTGTAAAATTATAGTTAAAATTATACATAATTGAGTTTGTTTGTATTTTAGATGGTTTTAGTAAATAATAGTCATCTTTCTCTAATTTTTCATTGTTTTGTTGTTTTTAGGAATTTTTTGGAAAATAAGAAAGAAAGAAGTAAAGAAAAGCATTTTTGAAGTGTGAGAAAGAGTCAAACAGTGAAATTTTGAGGTAAAGGAGGTGCAAATTGAGCAATTCACATTCTGTCATGTTCGTGTGGGAACAAGCTATTTTCGTGTGAGGACACGATAACTCCAGAGGCTACAAAAATTGAATTTTACTCTCTGTCATGTTCGTGTGGGAACATGGCAAGGCTTGTGCGGGAACACGATTGCTGCAGAAACATTATAAATAGTTGCTGTTAGATTTTTAGCGGGAGTCTTTTCATTTTTTCAGATTTCTCATTTCTTCCACTCGAATTTCCTCTCTTTCTCTCTCTTTTTCCTGAAGATCAAAACCAAGTGGAAGCTAGGGTTCTTGATTCAATGGAGTTTCTCATTGAGTTTGCAATTCTCTTCTCCTTATTCTTCTATTTTGTAATGGATTGCTAAATTTCTTAGGTTAGGAATTGGGGAATTTTGATTCAAACTCCATGTAATTTCGTTTCTTGAATTCAATTCTGATTGTTATGATGTAATTACATTGTTTACTTCCAACCTTAATGCTTCATTGACTTGATCAACCAATGTATGATTTGAGAGTGATTCTCACAATTGGAAAATTGGAGAAAACTTGGATCTGAAGTAAACAACATGAGTAATTAATTACCTAGGAATAGGAATTGATTCTTGTCTGATCTTTGTCAATTCTTGTTGTTAATGCATGTCACAATTGAATTCACCTAAGGAATTAGGGTTCTTAATTGTAGATATAGGGTTAACTCACTAAGGAATTGGGATTTAACTATCTAAGTGAATTGGATCATGAATTAAATCATAATAATTAAGTTGAATAATCTGCTACATGGAGTGAGAATTAAAAGGAACCAAGTCCTAACCATTTGTTGATATTGTTCTTCATCAATATTGTGTTTTTGTTAATTGTTCAACTACATAATTCAGTTTTTGGTTATAATTTTCTGCATAGTTTAGAATTCCTCATTCACACTCATAATTCTCTTTCCAACTAGATAACTCCTTGTAATTGGTACTTGAACTTCAATCTCTGTGGATTCGATACCTTACTTACTCTTGAATACTTGCGATGATTTGGTGCGCTTGCCAAATTTTTCAACAGTTGTCACATTCTAACCCAATGGAGAAGCTGTCAGCTTACTCCAATCCTAGCTCTGCTCTGTCGTCTCTCTAATCTCCTTGCTCTACGCTCTCTCTACTTATTGCCACTGTGATCTTTACAAAAGGTCCTATTTGTAGACCAATGAAAGCTATCTTAAATCTGGAAGTAATCTATTTTGAAAGCGGATCTAAAATTAAATCCGCGTTCCTACGCTTCACCTGCGCTCAGCGCAGGTGAAGCGTATTTCTCGTTCCAGCTTTCCTTGATTCTCTCTCTTTTTAACTTGATCTCTTCCTGATCTTATCCTTGTTTGCTTGGCTTTCCTTGTTCCCCTCTTTTTGATCTGATTCTGTATTTATCTTGCCTTTGAATTTAAATTGGGAAGTTATCCGCATAATTCTTGTTTAAATGGCTGCTGATCTTATCTTTATTTGCTCTCATTTAAACTTCAAATCTGCAGATCCTATCATCAAATAATGCTATCTTCTTTCCTCATTCAAATCTTTCTCATAAATCTGCAAAATTAACAGATTTTCTGTTAAAATAGCATCAAATTCAAATCAAATAAACACAATTATTACAATTATTAATAAAAAGGGATTATTTTGGGGGCATATATTACTCTTTTGCCCTTGATAAGTGCAGTAAAAATGCAAGAATATATAATATAATTTGCACTTATCAGTATTCTTAAATGTTTTCATTTGTATTGTATTAAGGGAAACTTATTACTTACAAGGAATTGTGGAATTAATGTTTTATAGTTGAATAAATTATGACAAGTGTTTCAATGACTTCACTTTTAAAAATAATCAACATGTATTTGTTTCTTTTTTTAAAAAAATATCTCTTTTTTTTCCCTTAAAGTTGTAGTTATAGATTTACGTAAAACCAAGTAACGTCTACCGCTAGAGTGAGTGTTACACCACCAATGATGGTTGTGACAATGTGGCCGGTGAAAACGATTGGTGGGCTGAGAGAGGGGAAGCTTGAGCGAGAGTTAGGTTAGGGGTCGAAGCCTCAATAAAATATAGAAACTTAAAATATAAAAATGAAGCTTTTTTTTTAAAGTAATGTGAATTGATTTTGAAACTCGTGTAAAAAACATTTTAACCCCATTTTATTCGAACACGATTTGTTTTCTGTTTTGGATTTCAAAACCAAAAATTGAAAACTAGCAACTACCCCAAACCGGCCAAACGGGCTCTAGTTAGATTATGAGTGTGTTTGGTAAAACTAGCTGAAAGCTGAAAAGCTCGCTGAAAGCTTAAAGTTAGCTGAAAGCTGAAAAGCTATTGAATGTGTTTGGTAAAACTAGCTGAAAATGGTAAAATGACATTTAAGGACAACATTAATTATTAAATAATGATAAGTGGGGGTGGTTGAGGGCTAAACTTGTAATTAATTTTCAGCTAGTAGCTGAAAATTGGAGCTTTTCTAAAAAAAGCTACCCCAAGTAGCTTTTAAAGAAAAACTTGTAGCTATCCAAAAAAGCTACCTTCCCAAACACGGCTGAAATAGTTTCAGCTACTATTTTCAACTTTCAGCTAGCTGAAATGACAAGCTAAACACACTCTATATATTTATTTTTTATTTTTGGTCAACGGTTACATAATGTATTTTTTTTGGTAAAAGTTAGATAATGTATTTTTTTTGGTCGAAGTTAGATAATGTATTTAGTTTTTTTTTTTTTAAATTTTCAGCAGCTCTGTAGAAGTGGGCTTGGCCCAGTTGTATTGACGGATCTCGGCCCTTTCTTCTTAATTAAAAGCATTTATGACCAACTTGACAAAAAAAAACAAACTTTCAGCTTCCCACCAAAAAATTTGAAAGGGCGTGATCTTGTTCAAGGGTTAGGGGCACAGACAGAGCAAGGAGAAAGCAGAGATGAGATGAGCTCCACAACCACAATCAGTTTGGGAATGGATCGCACTCAGCTCGACGACAACGACGATTTTGAGATCCCTCTTACCCAGACAACAACAACAACAACATTTCACGCCCTCACCCCCTCCAACAAACACAATCACCGCCCATCCAAGAAACCCAAACACAAAACGACCACGTTCTGCGCCATTGGCAAGGAGAACCTCCCCCCTAATGCGCTCTCTCCTACTCACAGCGACGGTTACGAAATTGACAACTGCAGTTTGGATTTCATCCCTTCCACCATAGATTATGTTGCCAACAACACTCAAACTGTTTCTGCATCTGCATCTGCGTCCACCTCCACGTCGGAGCTGAAAACGAAGAACGGGACTTATTTGCGCAACTCAATAGAGTCTAAGCTGGTGGTGTCGAGAACAAACGCATTTAACTATACAGAGGCTGATTCGGAGCTGATTTCGTGCGATGAGTTAGACCAAGTAGTAGATAGCTCCGTCCAATGTCCACTATGCGGAGATGATATTTCCAATTTGAATGAGGAACAACGACATCTTCATACCAACTATTGTCTTGACAAAGGAGATGATGTAAGATGCACGCCCTTTCTTCATCAATGGTGGTTATCTATGTCATTACCTTATCTTGCTATTATTCCCCTCTCAGTTTAATCCTATACTGTTAAGATTTGCGTAAATTTCACGGTTTAGTTGATCTAATTGACAACTATTCGCAATGTCATGGTAGACCATATGCTTCTAGACTAGAATCACTTTCAAGTTTGAGAGGTTTTTTACTAAGTCTCCGTTTGGTCATGGTTTTGCGGAATTGATTTTAGGGTTTAGGGTTAATTTCTAGAATCACTCAATTGTAAACCAAATGAACACTAAGAAAAGGTTGCAACGGCATTAGCTGCAGATTCAAATTTCGTGTATCTATATAATACATACTACTGTGCCAGCACAGCATTCATGATGATTGATGATTGAAACGATTAACAAAATTGTGCAGGTTGCCCTTCCTGATGACCAGATTGGGGCTCAATCTGTGTCAAAAGTCTCTCCTGTCATTGAATGGCTTCGTGATCTAGGTTTGGCAAAATATGAAGATGTTTTCATTAGGGAAGAAGTTGATTGGGATACCTTGCAATGGCTAACAGAAGAGGTGAGCTTATGTTTATTACTTCAGCTCATGCCATCAATTTTAGTTTCATAGCTCTGGCCGGACTAGATCCTTGAATTTATCTGATTGTTCTTCATTGCTGGATATGAAAAGAATTCATGTTTAATCTTCAGTTTTGCAATAAAAATTGGAAATTATCTTTGTCCTTCTCTCCCACTCTAGTTTAAAGATCAATAAATCCTCTGCTGTCCAACTACTTTGGATAAGTAATCATTTTGCCATTTTGCCTAGAGTAACATTCTGAAGAATACTTAATGACATAATGTTGTTGGAAATGTGTTTGGTTTGGTTTTTCTGGTATGAAAAAATGAACCCATATATTCTCACACCCCATTCTCTTGCTTCTCCTATTACACCCCCGTTCCTATCTCTATCTCTCAGTTTATATTCATCACATCTCTTATTTTTCTCTCTTTCCTTCCTATTCATTGAGGTGTTAACACCTCTAAGAGTTGTGAAACAATCTTTCTCCATCAAAAGTTTAAAGGAGATATAAAACCCAAATATACTGCTGTTTGTCTTAAATGCCTGTCAATTTACTTTGTTGTTAAAGATTTATGTTAATCGATATTTTTTGTCCTTTCCTTCTATATCTTTAGGATCTCTTAAGCATGGGTATCACTGCACTTGGCCCCAGAAAAAAGATTGTACATGCCTTGTGCGAACTTAGAAAGGGACCTGCCCCTTCTAACGAGAAACATGAGGATGTGGCAGAGCCTAGAAGGATTAGAAACCAGAAAGTCAAATTGCAGCATGACAAATCTGAAAGAAAAGTTGATGGCACTAGCAAACCAGCTTCAAACAAATTAATTACTGAATATTTTCCGGGATTTGCTACCAATGGGAAGAAAGTTTCCACCTCTTCTGGAGAACAACATGAAATTAAAAAAAGTGGCCCTGTTTCTGGTTGTAAGAATAAAGCAAAAAATATCTCAACAAATAGAAAGCTTCGTGATGTTCCCAAATGGTGTAGCATAGAAGGAACGCCTTTCCGTGTGGTAAATAGCATTCTGATTAATACATGTATATTTGTTTTTTAGCTACTGTATGTGCCCTACTGCCCTTGATGCATTCCTTTAGGACTCTGGAAATATCTTATAGCTAGAAGGATTACTTGTACTAAATGGTCCTGTTGTGTTACATCGAAGTTGTGTTTTCGACACGTTATTGCCTGTGAAAAGGGGTTTTTCAGGTGTGGTGCATAGTAAGTGAGTAACTGATTGATAATGTCCAGTCAAGAAAAATGCTTATTACCCACCTGGATGACCATCAAACTAAGCATACACATCAATTATGTTTGATGTTGAACAAATCCGTAAATGGACTATTAAGATTAAAATATTTAAGGAACTTCTGTATTCCATTGCCGTTATTGCCCTATCTTGTTTTGATGTGGATCTGATTATCTGACAAATACATTCAATATATGCAGGATGCTTTCAAATATCTCAGAGGAGATTGTTCTCACTGGTTTCTAACACACTTCCACTTGGACCGTAAGTCTGCTTCTGCATGTTTTCTTTCAGTATTTATCATCTATCATCTATAAATTTTCATTTGTGAGTCGCTGCTTTCATGCAATGAATAATGTGTTTTTGTGTGTATGTGATACGTATATAAATTTAGATTGATTGTTGTTTTGCTTCCAATTTATGCCTTGGCTGTTGGTTCTCATTTGTGAACACAGATTATCAAGGTCTCACCAAGTCGTTCAATCATGGAAAGATCTATTGCTCCTCTGTTACAGCTAGACTTGTAAATATGAACATTGGGATTCCATATGATAAAATACACGTTTTGCCTTTGAACCAAAAGGTTGAAATAGCTGGTATTAATGTGACTTGCTTGGATGCCAACCACTGTCCAGGTTCCATAATCATACTCTTTCAACCTCCAAATGGTAAGGTGTGGCTTGGATAGACTTCCCAATGAGCTTAGTTATCGTTTGCTAGTTACCTTTGTTGTGTTAGAATTGCTTACATATTTTTCTGTCCATTTAGGCGGTACTCCACACGGGTGATTTTCGTTTTAGTGAAGAAGTAGCAATCAATCCTTTCCTGCTGATGTGTCCTATTCATACTTTAATTCTCGATACAACATACTGCAACCCACAGGTGAGTCCATAATCCATATGTGACCAATGGAGTCATCTCTTTCAACCGACATGACTATATTAAGTTTCTGCTTTGGAACTTGGCTTCCTGAAATTTATTCATGTTCAATAACGTAATAAATTGATAAAGGAGTCAGAGATTATACTCCAGATCGTGTGAAAAGTGAATTGTTTTTTAATCATACTCTGGTCATACAAGTTTCTTGAATCTATGGTGTGTTAGGGATCTTGGATTCTTATAGAGCCAATCTAAGATGGTTAGTTTGGCAATAGCATTCTATGAAGCACTAATACTTGTATTTTCTTCATGTATCGTATCAGAATTCAGAATGCATCTGATACTGATACTTTTGAATACTTCACGGATATTTATTTGTGAAGTATCCAAGTTAATTGTTTTTTTAAAAGACAAATTGTTTTATTCTGATATGCAACCAAAATTAATAAAGTAATGCAACTAAAATTACATGCTTGTTTTATAAAGTAATGCCCAAAAGTATGTTCTCTGTTTGAATTTTTGAAGATGTATCGTATCCTATGTTTTTCAAAAGGATCAATATCACTATCCATTTCGTATCATATCACACGTACCATATTTGTGCATCATTGGTGACGTTTAATTTGGAAGTAGGTGCCATTATGTTATTAATTCTCTTTAAAGCGCCAACTTTTTTCCACTAACATAACCATGATGGAGATATAAGCCCAATTATAACCATGATGGATATTTGAACCCGTTTCTTTGTGTTTTTGTAATAAAATAGTGTCTTTTAATTAAAAATATGTTTACAACTTGGGAAATTCTATGGTACCCTTTGGCGAGAGAGGGTTTTGATACCTTCTTTGATCATTTAATCAATTTTTCTCAACTTTCTTAAATGATTTTAGTATTTTTATAGTTACAGGACAATATTTAACTATTAGAATTTGTATTGTTAATTTTTGAAAAGACTTTTTGATCCCCTATAACCATTATCCTGTATTTTTTAGTGTATTCCCCCATTTTTTCACATTTTTTTACACATGTGTCTAATTTAAAATCCACTTTGTTTTCAAAATAATGTAGTACAGAATACAAGACTTGTTCCTATGTAATTTTGGCATTTATGCTTCCATTCAATAAAAAAAATAACAAGAAGGTACCAAAACCCTCTCTAGCGGGAGGGTACCAAATTTCGACCCTTAAAACTTTTGTATAGAAAATTATCCAAATGCATAAATGTATGTTACCATTGGTTAGTAAGCCTCATATTTATTGTTATTTTAATACACTACAGCATGCCTATATGTATGTCTGACTTGGACAGTTTTTGCAATTTACTAATTTGTTTTGACTGCAGAAATAGATTAGTACTAATTTGTTCTCATTATTATAAGATCAAGATATGTAAGCTTATGTTTTACATTGTTATATTTTAATAATAATTTCAGTGATGCTATTTAGTACAGAACTTTTGTATGAAAGTTGTTACAAATGTCTCGTAAATAGTAACCAATCATGGTTGGAGAGGGAGAAAAAGGTCTAAAATATAAACGACTGACAAAGTGTAATAAACCTTTTTCATTTTTATCTTTTCGTAAAGTATTCCTGAAATCACATTTTTTTCTAATAATTTTTGCTTATATTAGTACAATACGTTCAATTTGTTAAATTTTCTTTATATACTTGCTCCCTTTGACAACTGTTTTGAATATTTGTGCCATGTTTCATTCCAGTATGACTTTCCAACACAAGAGGCTGTAATACAATTTGTTATTGATGCCATTCAAGCAGAAGCTTTTAATCCCCGGACTCTTTTTCTGATTGGCAGCTACACAATTGGTAGAGTTCAATACAACTATGTTTCTGATATTTTTGCTACATACTTTACAACGGCTATCTTTGCTGTCTATTATGTGTTCAAATATTTTAAATGATTTCCCCTCCTCATTTTTGCTCATGCTTTTACAGGAAAAGAAAGGCTATTCCTGGAGGCTGCTCGTTCGCTTCGTAAAAAGGTTTACGTGACTGCAGCAAAGTTGCGTCTTTTAAAATGTATGGGATTTAAGGAGGAGGATATGCAGTTGTTTACTTTAAATGAACACGAAAGCAACATTCATGTTGTCCCTATGTGGACAGTCGCAAGCTTCAAAAGATTGAAGCACATGTCGAGTCAATATGCGGTGAGTGCTGCTGTGTGTTTTTCTAGCACACCCTGTATATGGACTTTGGCGTATTTTTCAAGAATAAACCCTGAAATTCGTTCCCGAACTAATCATCTCTTTTCTAATTAGTCTTCAAACTAAATTAATTACATAAGTAGTCGTCGAACTTAATATTCATCACATTAGTCCTTCAACTTTCACACTATCCCGTCACATTGGTCCCTGTTGGAGGATTAATGTGATGGATATTTGAAAATTTGATAACTAACTTTTATTTTTGTTTACTTTAGGGACCGAGTAGGAGAGAGAATGATAATTCGAGAACGAAAGTGTTTGTTTATTCTATTTTTCAATGTGGACATGGAACATATTTGGATGTATGCATGTAGTTATGTACAATATATATATATGTATTTTTTCTAATATTCTTTCCTACTTTGATATGATATTTGTCTTGATAACTATTCCATGATCGAATATCTTGTTGGGTGAGAAACAACCTGGTCTACTTGCTAAGCAGTTTTTAAGCTGTAGAATAGGATCTTTAATACTGAATTCCATTTGTCTTTTAACTTTCAATTTTACATTTCTAATCATCAATGCATTTTCTTTAATCAGAGTCGGTTCAGTCTTATAGTTGCTTTCTCTCCTACTGGTTGGACATTTGGCAAAGGTAAAAAGAAGTCTCCTGGAAGAAGGTCCCAGCAGGGTACTATTATAAGGTGATGCTTTAGTGTCCTTTATTACTTGATTAGATTGTTATGATTGAAATCTTGAATCATATACCTACATTAGATCCTTCAAAACATATCTGCTTATTGTACACTAGAGCTTCTTTTACCTACTAGTCGGAAGAACAGTTTGCTCACTTTCCTTGTATTTGTTTAACTATTAACTAATCGAAGTTTTCCTTGTTTATCAGGTATGAGGTGCCTTACAGTGAGCATTGCAGCTTCACAGAACTCAAGGAATTTGTAAAATTTATATCTCCTGATAATATTATACCAAGCGTGAATAATGATGGACCAGAATCTGCCGATGCAATGGTTTCTCTCATACTATCATGATTTGTCCATCATTCTTGGTTCACCAAAAGGACATATATTGTGTGATGAATCTTAAATAAATAATTAATGATTTTGCCATACCTTTTGCGTTTAAGGAGTGCTTTTTTAGTGCACTCGAGTTGCTTTAGATCACGAGATTTTAGGAAGAAAAGAAATTAGAGAAATTGCTTATTTTTGTTGTCATATATTTTTCAGAATAAGTTAATAGAACAAATTTCTTGCTAGGATATCTCACAAAATGTTTGCGCAAAAATCCCCGCCGGGTTTGCTGCCAGATCACTTTTTTAGAGGTAGACTTGGGTTTGCTGCTTTGTCAAAAGATTAAGGTTTGAAGTTCGATACATATACGATAAGATCAATTAATACCTGGTGCCCCACCTTAAAATTTACACCAATTAATAATTTTTTAAAATATAAAATCAATTAATATAAATGATGAATCACGTCATATTATCTTTATGATTATGTGTACCGAATTTCATATAATTTGGATATTTATAATTATGTAATCTAATAGTCAATATTTACTTATATTTAAATAATAGATTATATATTAAATAAAATAGTGTGATTTAGTACCAATTGGTTTCAAATTTGCATGAAATCTTGCGTGATTGATTTATTATATTAGAACTTTCAATATAACGGTTGAATTTATTAATTTCACTCTAAATTTTTTTTAATTAGAGTAAGTTTTGAAATTTGACACTTGATATCAATTGATCTTATCCCTCTATATATGTGTGGGGATCAAGTTTTTCCCAAAATAACTCTAGGTAAAATTACTCTCATTAATAACTTATTTTTTATATTGAATTTAATAAATTCAATTGTTAAATTGAAAGTTCTTGTTAAGTAAATCAAACTTAAAAAGCTTCATAGAATTTAAAAATAATTTGGGACTTCATCAAATAACTTCAATTTAATGTATAATATATATTTTAAAATATAAGTACATGTCGACTATAGAATTACATACATTTTTTTTTGCTAAGCAAATGAATGATTAAATAAAAGGGAGTACAAGGGGGTACTCCAACCCGTATACAATATAAAGTAACACCAAAGCAACTGGGCATCCGACTAAACCGAAAGCATAACCCAGCAAAATATACATGCTCCAAATACAAGTAAATGAAATGTACCCAAGCATAAGCGTTGCATAGCTGGATCATCAAACAATTGAAAAGTTAAGGATAAATGCCATCCAAAAAATGAGAACCAAGCTTTCCAACCAACAGATACCAAGGACAGCAATATGAACCTGTGAACCAACATCAACCAAGCTGAAAAAACCAGATAATCTGCATGTGCAACAACATCTACATCTCCTCAACAATCCATCAATAATGAAACAGGGACATCACTACTAAACAGATGACAACACTGAACTCTTATAATATACACACTACATAACTGTTGTGATAAAACCGATACCGCTTTCCAACCAAAGCAAACAGAGCCAAATAATTGGTTCACATAGAATGTAATTTCAAACAAGATCCAATATTAACAGACCATAAAATGAATGGATAGCTAAATGATGAATCTTTCGATTTCAATAGCTTCCACGTTCTAATCTTTATTATATCCAAAACAGCTGCAGGTTCCAAAGTCTTATTTGCGAAAATTACATCATTCCGAGCAAGCCATAATGACCAAATCCCCACTAACCATACCAGAGACCAACATAATCTACTGCGAGCACTACAATCCGGTAAACCGAAAAATTGACACATATTTTCCAAGCAGGCAGAATAAAAACCATGCACACATAGCATCCAAACCTCATGTGCAAAAGAACATTCAAAGAACAAATGTGAAGTTGTCTCTAAAGCTTGACCACACCAAACACAATCACTATTCAAACCATTTAGCGCATTCTGACGTAAGAGATTTTGTTTTGTAGGAATCCTATTTAAAATAGATCTACACACAAAACAAGATATCTTAGTAGGTACTAACTTTGACCACAAGTATTGGTGCATAGGAAATTCTGCATAAATGGCCTCATAAGCAATAACCTGATAAGCAGATTTAACAGAATATAACCCCACAGAATCTGCAATCCAGCCCCAAGAATCTGCACGTTCCTCAACCAGCTGAGCCGACTGTAGCTTTAAGGTAAGTTGCTGTAGTTGATCTCATTCCCATACAAATAAGTTTCGACCCCAGCTCCAATTGCATGAAAAACCACTTCCACTTCTTACTAACATATCAACAATAGTGACATCCTTATTGCTAGCAACCGAGAACAACCTATGATACCGGTCACACAATGCCATCCCATCAAACCAAACATCCTTCCAAAACAATGTATCATTCCCATTGCCCACCTTTTTAACACAACATTTTGAAAACCAATTTAAAGTGGTATAAAAAATTTACATACTTGATGTCTACCGCAAGTGCACGGTTTTGTCAAGTAGTAATACAAAGATCGTATGCCAACAACGCATCATCTAACTTTACCGACCAGTCCTTTCTTGACTTGGATACAATCTATTCCAAGATGTTCTCGATTTCTCTATTGGATACTTCCATCTGGCCACTGGTTTGGGGATGATAGGGGGTAGAAACCTTATGCGTAACCCCATACTTTTTCAAAAGACTCTGGAACGTCCTAGAAATGAAATGAGAACCACCGTCGCTAATAACAACTCTTGGAACTCCAAATCTAGGGAAAATAATCCTCTTGAAAAGCCTCCATACTGTCCATGCATCATTGGTAGGAGAAGGCAAAGCTTTTACCCATTTAGACACATAGTCCACTGCAACTAGTATGTATTTATTGCCACTAGAATTTGGAAATGGACCCATATAATCAACTCCCCAGACATCAAATATCTCAACCTCCAGGATGTTGTTCAAAGGCATTTCATATCTCCTGGAGATGTTTCCAGTTCTCTGACATTGATCACACTTAAGTACAAATTGCCAAGCATCCTTAAAGATATTTGGCCAGTAGAAACCTGATTGGAGAACTTTAGCTGCTGTTTTGGTAGAGCTAGCATGACCTCCATAAGATGAGGCGTGACAGTGAGAAAGAATGCTATTCACTTCATCTTCTGGAACACACCTTCTAAAAATACTGTCAGCACACCTTTTATAGAGCAATGGTTCATCCCAGACATAATATTTGACATCAGAAAGGAACTTCTTTCTCTGCTGATAAGTAATCTCTGGTGGCAGAATATCACAAGCCAAATAATTGACAATATCCGCATACAAAGGGGTCTGGATATTAGAAACTTCCAACAGGTGTTCATCAGGAAAAGTGTTATTTATAGGCAACGAGTTGTGTCCTTCAGAATCTTGGTATAATCTGGATAGATGGTCTGCTACCAAATTTTTCGTTCCCTTTTTTGTCTCTTATCTCAAGATCGAATTCTTGCAAAAGAAGAATCCATCTGATAAGTCTTGGTTTAACATCCTTCTTCTCCAACAAGTATTTGATGGCAGCATGGTCAGTGTAGACAACCACTTTAGATCCCACAAGATAGGATCTAAATTTGTCAAAACCATAGACCACTACCAAAAGCTCCTTCTCTGTTGTGGCATAATTGACTTGAGCATCATCCAGAGTTTTGCTAGCATAATAAATGGCATATAGAATTACATACTTATATATGTCTAATTTATCTAAAATTTTTGTATGTATGATCATAATGTTAATAACACATTATTTAATAATTATATTTGTTAAATTCTTATATTATAAAAAGTTCTAAACAAAGTATTTTTTATCAATAGTTATTTTTCGAGTAACTTGATCCTCACCTATATATATGATCAATTGACACTTGGTGTTAAATTTTAACACTTACACTAATAATAACTTTAGAGTGTGAAATTAATTAATCCAATTGTTCAGTCATGTCATATTATCTTAATGGTTATGTATACTAAACTTCATATAATTTGGACATTCATTTGGTAAATAATTAAATTCATGTCATAGTGAACGTTTATTTATATTTTAAATAATATATTATATGTTTAAATAAAATGGTATGATAGGGTACTAATTAGTTTTTTATTTATATAAAATTTTAAAGTACTGGAATGTTCAATTTAATAGTTGAATCATTTAATTTTACACCCTAAAAAAAGTTTTTAATTGGTGTAAATCTTCAATAACTATACCAAACTTGATATGACACTTTAGAGTTATTGTCATAAGCATCACCATATAATAGGTTACTAGATATCCATTCTTGAAGATTCCATCAAAGAAAACTAGATGTATCATATTGAATAATATAGATTCCTATTATTAGAAATAACAATAATTATAAAAGTTATTAGTTAGTTTGTTTTCTGATATTGGTTTTATGTTTCTGTTTAACATGTTTAGGGTTTAGGGTTTATGTCTTAGTTTCAAGAAGACGATTTGGCTTGCTGAAGTAAAAAAATAACCACTAAGTTCTTCATGACCCATGCAAATCCAAACCATTCTTCAAGTGTATTTTCAATTCTAACTCTGTCAATAGGACTGGAATTAGTGATCATATTTTTTATTTGAGGCATTATAGGTTAGGTGTAACACCATCGAGGGTAGACGTTACTTAACTTTACATCAACCTATAATCACAAGTTTAAGGAAAAAGTGAGTTTTTTTTTCAAAAGAACAAAATACATGTTGGTCATTATTTAAAAGTGAAATAATTGAAATACTTGCAATAATTTGTTCAACCAGTGCATCTAAATGTATAATTTGCCTGTAAGAAAAATTCTATTTTAACACAACACATGTGAGGTCATTCAAGAATACATGACTCAATAAATAAAATAAGGACTCTTGACGTAACTATGATCCAGTTTAATTAACTCGATACAAGACTTCCACCTCGGCTTAAGCCATGGTCCACTCGAATGAGATAGGATTCTCGCTAGTGCATCCATCTAGCGTTGCGACAGTTAATAAAATAACAAACAACAAAAATAAGGGGGTGAGAGAAAGTAATGAAAATCATACTAACAGAAAGTAATGAATGAGTTAAGGCACACATCTAATCCTATAACACCAAGGCATGTATATATAAGCAATAACAGGGGGTGGGGGAAATGGTTGGTGGGTGGTTTTCGGGGGAGGGAAGGGGATGAGAGAAGATGGGGTGGGGGAGAAGGGAGAAATGATGAGGGTGGGTTTTCTGGCGGTTAAGCAAGTAATTTTCTAGTGATTTAGGACCGCCAGAAATACAATAATAGACACCTTTATGAGTGAAAGAACATGCATATCAACACCTGACACACACCAATTGAGGGGAGAGACTTATTGCAAAAAATAAAAAATGGGAGGACACTTTAATAAAAAAATTATAAAGAGTAGAAGAAAAACTCGCTAATATAGGAACCAAAAACATATTTCACCCTAAATTTTAATTTAGGGTAAAATATGTTTTTGGTAGTTGTAAATGTACTGAGTTTTGCTTTTAGTCCATGCAAATGATTTTTTTTCCTTTTACATCCCTACAAATACAATTTTTTAATCAGCCTTCACCGTTAATACACCTATTAACTCTAACATTTTCTTACTTCTCCTTCTTCCTCGTCTCCTCCCCCTCCTCCCTCACCTCCTTATTCTTCTCCCATACTCTTGCTTCTTCTCTTCTAGGGGTGTTCACGAGTCAGTTTGGTACAGTTTTGTAGGGAAAATAAATCTGAACGAAACAAAATTGTTGGTTCGAATCGAATTTCAACATTTTTCTTTAAGCGACCAAAATCAAATCGAACCGACAACATAATATGAACAATTTCCATAATTACGTAAAAAAAAATTGAAAAAGGCACCTATTAGCAGTCTAAACTTTATCGAATCCACTACCAAATAAAAGCAAAAACCACATAAAAAATAAGCCTTTTCAAAATATGAAGTTTAGATAATAATCTACTGTAGAGGATATCTATTAACCATAATGAGCACATAGATATATTGAGAATGAGACGAACCACAAACTTCTAACAAAGATGAACACTGCAAATCCAAAAAAAAAAAGAGATTGTGAGTGAGATGAAGAACCAGTAGAACAAGAACATGTAGCACGAAAAAAATAGAGTGTGAAATGAACACCAGCAGATCACGAACACTGAATTGCGACCAAGAACCTTTAGATCCACGGACACTGACTCGTGACACGGTGACTTCTGCTCACGGTGGAGGATTGGTGGACAATGATGCGGTTGCGGAATCATAGATCGACTCGCAATACAGATGGAGACTGACTCACGATGGAAGATCGATGAAGACTGGTTTCGACAGTGGTGGTCTCGACGTGATCGCAACCATGATAGGGCCCTAGGGGAGGTGAACTGAAGAATGGAAACCCTAAGGAAGGAAGGGGAAAACAAAAAAGGACTAAGAAGAAGAGAGACTCAGGTTCGCAAAGAAAAGTAGTTTAGCATAGTTTTTTTTTAAGTTAAGGGGGTTCGGTTCGGGTAACAGATCTTCAATTTTGAAGGCCCTAAACCTGTTACCCGAACCGATCATTATCGGTTTTGAGTGGTTCGAATCCAATTAAGCTACAAAATCCAATTCAACTTAATTGGTTCAGTTCGGTTTTTCGGGTTGAACTGAACCAATGAACACACATACGCTCTTCCTCCTCCTCTTACCGTCTACATTCACCTATCTAATTCTTTCTTTCTCTGTGTTGTTTATTTTAACTCTTCACCTCTGCATTCTATTCTCACAAACTTTTTTTTTTTGTTTTCATGTTTCCCAGACCAGCCAACATTCCAATAGTTGTTAACACTTTGGTCCATTAGAATTTTCAAACCCATGCTAACCATAGCCATACAACATCCAACATTGTTTTCTTCCAACCACTATACCATTGTCACCTAAAATTTAACTTTCATCCAACAATAAGATTAACAATCAATACCTTTTTCTTTCTTTTTTCTAAGCCCCAACAAAATGTATTAACAACAATGAGAGGGAGAGGGTAGTGGGAGGAAGAGGAGGAAAGAGATGAGAGAAGGAAGAAGAATGAATAAAATGTTAGGATTAACAAATGTTTTAATGACAAGGATGAATTAAAAAATAAATACATTTGTAGGGATATAAAAGAAATTAAAAAAAATCATTTATATGGACTAAAAGTAAAAACACAATATATATAGAGATAAAAAATACCCTTTAAGTTATAATTTACTATAGTATACTATAGATTATTTTTTGTTAATACACTAATTAAATTCTAACTATATATTATGTTGATTATTTCTGTCATATACATATTTTTATTAATATATATGCCTCCACACGAACCGGGTTGAACTAATTAATTATATAGTGAGAAGATGACATTAATGTATATATGACACATACAAGTATGAAAATATAATTAATTTGTCAACCTTTGATAGTCAATCTTGCGTGGGAATGTTATTGTTCAATGTCTACTCCTATGATGTTGTCAAAAGTTCCTAGAACTTCTCACACTGATGAGAAACGCAAAGAAAGGAAACCCCCTCCATCCTAAAAGAAAAGTGGATAAAGAGTATTTGATACCTTCTCCATTTACACCATATTTACTATTTTTTATACATGTGAGTATGATTGAAAAGTGGGAAAAGAGAAATGTCATATCATAATATGAAAGGAAAATGTAGATAATAGAAGAGTTATGAAACGGGTGGAAAAATAAAAAAAATTCCTCACTAGAAAATATTTGACCGTTGAATGTGTTGAAAACTTGAGAGGTCAAACTCAAATGGAGAGAATCAGAAAACAACATAAGCAGGTGACAACCGTGGTCGTAGAACAGCTTCCAAGTTGTAACTTGTAAGTATTAATTATTATAATATATTATTATCTGCATTTGTCTTTTTGAGCACCCGATCGATGGTGGAGAGATAAAAATGCTTTCATTTTTTTATCATTTCGCATGTGCTACTAACTTATTATAATATATATCTCTCACTAGTCACTAATATAATTTTTTTAACATTATAATTGACATGACTTATATTGGATAATATAAAATAATAATTTGTTCTTACTCTAAAAATTGTAAAGAATTTCTCGGGAGGGTAAGGGTAACGGTTTTGGAAATAGCTGGGATGAGGATGATGTAAGGACTCACATCACATGGATGATGAAAATATTTATTTAATTAATTCAAGTTCAACTATATGTATAAGAAAAGAAAAAGAAAACTCTATCATTGTGATAATAATATGTATCAGACGCCTCCGCGGTTTACCTGAGCCATGCAGTCAACTACCAACCAACAAATTCAAATAACTTGAACTTGACCACCGGCATTTGTGACGACCGGTAAGAAGTCCGTACAAATATGGAAGCTATATTGTCTAATCCGGTCCAGCTTTCTAATAATAAAAATCAAAATATATCATTTTGTATCAATGTCATCGTACATATCCAATAAAAAAAATAGTAAACTAGTAAATTGGTCCCTAAGAAATTAAAAACCCCAATATAATCTCTAACTTTTTTTTTTTCCTTTTATGTGTGTTTTCCGTTAAATTTTTTTATGATGTGTCACGTTTCATGACACTGTATCACACTATTTGCCATCGGGAAACAAAAATAACGGTATTAGAGTTGAGACCTTCCAATGAAAAAGGAGGAAAAGAGAGAAAAAGGGGAAAATAGGAAAACACAACGTGTAACACCCTAATTTCTAAACTCAAAAATAATGCCCGTTGGAGACACTATCCCTGAAGTTTTTGGAATCATTTCGTTAAATTTCCGATATCGTCGTACATTCGCTTAAGCTCCCCAACGATTAGCTTAAGCAATTACAATACAAGCAACAAAATCCCTAAATAAGAGTAAATCTTACTTAAACTTAGGGAAGAATCCACACTTGGAGGAGTGTGATTCAATGAACTCATACCGGAAATCCGGCAGAGTCTCCCCTAAAAACCGAATATCACCAATACTCAAGATAAACCTGAAACTCGGTAAAAACCAATACAATTTAATAACATGAACTCACTAATATCATACTAGGGCCTCCGTGGCCAAAATAGAATATTCATACACATATACATCAATATACCTCAACAAATAACCAATTAAACAAATACAAATACTTCAGGAACTACTTCTATTAAACAAATCCCCTACTGAAGTAAGACTCAGCTCCACCCTCACCTTAATTGCATTGACCTCACCAGAGGTACCTGCACAACTAAATATATCCCCGAAACGTGGGGTGAGATAATAATCCCAGTGAATACAACCACATGCATGAATGCAGGGAGCAGATATCAATGACAATTAACAATTAAACAAACTTCATAGAACACAATTCAAATAAACTGATATGCGAGACATGTCGTGTGGGAAAATCAATTACTATCTAATATGTAACCATAATCATAATCATAACTAAAAACAAGTAAATGCACTAATGATGCAACTCACTGTGCCCAGCAGGCATGATCTTATCACTTAAACTGGAGTTAGAACTGAGCTCAGACTACGGGAAACGTCTTTCCCGGGGACGAATCCCACCCATTACTGGACCGAAGTCAAGTTTTCACATAATTATTCAATTTTCTTAACTCACAGCACGAAGGCCGACTTATTTAACTCACGGTCGAAACCGGCATACATGAATCAATGACTAAAACTGAAAATTAAAGCATTTCGATAGTTTCGTAAGTTTCGTAAGTTCGCAAGTTTCGTAAACTTCGATATTCTAAGGTTTTCAATGTACAACCTAACAACAATTACTTAATCTCATGCAAACATCACTAATCCATTTCAAAATAACTAAATAGAAAGGGAATTAGAGAGTAGGGTTCATACATTGAGCATTTCGACAGTTTCGTAAATCTTGCTACCCTAAGGTTTTCGATGCAAAATCTAACAATCAAATACCCAATTTCATGCAAACATCACTAATCTAACCACAATAATCATATAGAAAAGGAATTAGAGATTAAGGTTCATGCATTAGAGAAATTCAAAATCAAGGGGAATGTGTGTGTGAGCTATACTCACCAATTCTTGAAATTCAAGAGAGGAATGATGAGTAGAGATGTCCACTTGATGATTCCTAGCTTCGGTTCCCCTCTCCAAGCCTTAATCCAAGCTCTCTCTCACTAGGATTCTCTCTCTAGGTCGAAGGAGAAGAAGAAAGATCAACATGCAAATCTGTTTTTTAACACCAGCCTTTATATACTTAAGTGACAGTAATCGATTACAGACCCACTGTAATCGATTACCAGTAGCAAAAAAGACACTAGAAAACCTTTCTGGAAAACTGGTAATCGATTACCTGGTAATCGATTACCTGGTAATCGATTACCAAGAACTCAGCTCTCTGGTAATCGATTACAATCTCCTGGTAATCGATTACCAAAAACTCAGCTCTCGGGTAATCGATTACAGACCCTCTGTAATCGATTACCAGCAACCCAAACTCCCTATATTCACTTAAATGAAATTCTGAAACTTGGTTTTTAACCTAAGTTTTATCTCCCAATTTCTTAATCTTTCTTTCCTTCATTATTAACATATAAATTCCTATCTTAATCTTATGAATTAATAGAAGTTCTAAATTACGGAATGTTACAATTTCCTAATTACTCTTTTCTTAATTACTGAACTTACAATCATTATTCTAATCTCTTTTAATTTATCATAGATCTTAACTATCGGGATGTTAATTGAATGAGAACTCTAACACTTAAACTCTTAAATTTAACTCTCCTAAACTCTCACCTATTCTATCATTCCTAGTTCCTTTTGCCATCGTTCATACTCAACTCAATTATTCTTCTGAAATCTCCCCTTTAATACCCATAGATTCTTACTAATCCTCATATTCTTTCTTGTAATCCTTCCTCTCCTACTCAGCCTCTCAACTCACTCCTAACTTTCCTCTAGTTTGATTTAAGTCTAATTTTTGGGATGTTACACAACGGTTGGAGTTAAAGTCTTTCAAGCTATAAATTTGACAAAACTACATCATTTTTGTGTCATAGTGGACACTATAGTGACAAACAGTGAGATAGAGTGTCACTAAACGTGACACGTCGAAAAAAATTAACGGGAAACACAGTTGGATTATAGTGAATGAAAAAACAAGAAGTCAGGGACTATATTGGGTTTTTTTTATTTCTTAGGGACTAAACTGCATGACCCTGAAAAAGTCAGGGACCAATTTGCTAGTTTACTCAATAAAAAATCTTCTGAAATTTTATTTTGTATGAAAACGAAAGAAAAGCTTAGATGTAAATTATATAGTTCTTTCATATGGATCCGAATCTTCTTCAGCCCTCCAGCCAACTTTAGCTACAAAATAACTGTGGAATAATTAGGAAATCAAAATTCATATTTATTCTGTAGCTAAACTTAACTGAAGAGGCTGGAGAAGATCATCCTTACACTCCTTTATATCAACTACATAACAATATGTATATCGAAAAAAAAACATGTAGATGGATCGAGATTAACATAGAAAGGAGATATATAATAGTTCTTGAGTGTGTTTGGTAAAATTTGCTGAAAATCTAGCTGAAAGTTGAAAAGTTAGATGAAAAATAAAAAGTTAGCTGAAAGCTGACAAGCTAGCTGATTTGATTGAATGTGTTTGGTAAAACTAGCTGAAAATGGTAAAATGACATATAAGGACATCATTTATTATTAAATAATGATAAGTGGGGATGGTTGAGGGATAAACTTGTAATTAATTTTCAGCTAGTAGCTGAAAATGGGAGCTATTTTAAAAAAGTTACCTTAAGTACGTAGCTTTTCAAGAAAAGCTAGTAGCTATACCAAACACAATTAAAATAGTTTCAGCTACTAATTTCAGCTTTCAACTAGCTGAAATGACTTACCAAACATACTCCTTATAACATATTTCAAAAAAGGAGAAATAAAGTCTATTGAATATAAAATGTGTATTTGTGTGATAATTAATATTGTAATGACTAAGTCTAGGATATTGCACAAATTTTAAAACTATTATACCATAAATAATTATATTTTATTCATTAAATTATGTTTAAAATAATGAATGGTGGACCTTAAAAGTAATTAAAATATAGTTGTGTATTCATGGTGCAATAACTTTTATATTGGTGTCTCCATTAGAAAAACCTAATGTAATATTAAATGACTAAACCGTTTAAAGAAGTTAATCCACTAAATTATTTCATTGTTTCAATTTGGTTATGGTGCATTGTTAATTACAATAGGTTCACTACACCAAACTGATTTAAAACCAGGGCAAAACAAAAACCAAATTTGAATTAGTTAAAAAATGATAATTCTAAATCGATTTATAAAAATAAAAAATTAGTTTTGATAAAAAAAAACAATTTTTGGTTTAAAATACCATAACAACAATATTGATTTAGTTTTTTTTAAAAAAAACACACACCCCTAATAAAAAAGACTTTCCACCTTTTTCTGGGTATAAACTAGGAACATCCAACATCCACATCATAGTGAGACGAATTTAGATCCTCTCTTGCTTCTCCAATGAAATTAGCTACGGAATAGCTACAAAATAACTAGGAAACTAAAAACCTATAGCTAATATGTAGCTATTTGGTAGCTATATATGTAGCTACATAGGTAGGACTACTGCAACCTTACAATAGTGGGACTAGCTCAATCTCACAACAGGATCTTTTTCCATACACAATATTCGAACTCGAGATATTGCTTAAAGAAATCAAATATCTATCACTTGAACCAAAGGCCATAGGTAAAATAGTTTCCACCATAATGCAAAACTACAATATACTCATTACATATCGTGTGGGGATTCTCTCCAGCCATGCTGCCTCTCAATAAAATATAACTACGAATTTGAATTACCTAGGGATTCCTTAGCTATTTCGTAGTTAATGTTGGGTGGAGAGGCAGGAGAGGATCTGGATCCTTACACAACAATCTAATTAATTAAATCAAATTGTCAAAGAAATTGTCAAACCATTCTCTCATAGAGTCCTTGTTACTTCGGATAACAGATCCACTTTATCCTTTGCACACAGCTTAAGGTTCATACCTTATCAATAGTATATGGAGAAATAATCATTTTCTGTATTTTCAGACTTTTTTTTAGTTTGTTATTTTAAACATGTGCAACAGTCAACTTAATTAATAATTGATTACGCTAATGTTTTAGTTGGCCATATAACTAGCTAGGTTATAGCTTTTATGTGTGCTTGTCTTCTTTCATGCTGATTTTTATACTAGGTCCCTATGCTGATTAAAACTATTTAACAACCTCCAAAGTTTGCAAACTTTTGCCAAGGTAATTGTTAGCTACATAAGAGACTTTAGTGGTCCTTTAAATCACCAATTTAGTCCTTGAAAGTGTTGTTCGCTGTCAAGTTAGTCACTGAAATAATAAAAACTAAAAATCAGTCCCTGAAACTGTAATTCATCTGTCAAAGTAGTCCCTCTGTTAATAGAAGTATAATGCAGTCCATGTAAGTTGATACTTACTATCAATTTAATCCCTCAAATCTTAGTACGTAAGTTCAAATAAATCCCAAAAACTAACAAATCACTATCAAAGTAGTGCCTGAAAGATTTACTTTTTTGTTAACAAAGGGACTGCTTTGATGGACGAAATACAATTTCAGGGATTTAATTTTAATTTATGTTATTTCAGGAACTAATTTGACAACGAACAATATTTTTAGGGATCAAATTGATGGTTTACTCTAAAATTAATCTACAAGTACGATTCACTCCATCATAGGACAACTCACAGTTTTCTAAGCTATAATATTTATAGTAAAACACAAGGTTTACCGTGTTTAAAAAACAAAAGGCTTTAGAAAAAAGATCTAAAAAAGCGAGGTAAGAAAATGAATAGATTATAATATTGATGTTTTTAAACACTTTAGTATTAAAATAATAAAATGTTAATTATGGGCACAATGTTTTTTTTGGTAAAAAACATTTTAGAAGATTGAGCATATTACAACATTTATTTTTATAAATGCCTTAACATTAAAATAATAAAATGGAGTGCTTTAGAAAATCAACATTGGATAAAATTAAAAAATTTCAAATCATTAATACAAACAACAAAAAATAAATAAGTACAATTATTTTTTTATGTATAAACAGAATTAAAATGGAACCTAAATAATTAAAACATCTAAAATATAATTTAATCCTAATTAAATCGATTTTTGTAACCTGTGCAACATTGACATGATAATAAAATAAAAGTGAAATTCTTTTATTGAAAAATACAACTATCACAACATTCAATGTATTAATAATATTAAATGTTACATTTTTCAATAAAAACTTTTCACTTTTGATTTATTATCGTGTGCAATGTTGCACATATTAGAAAAAAATATTAAATAATATATCAAATTAAAATTAATGTAACCCTAATTAATTAATTAATTAATTAATATATCTAAGACAGAATAAAAAATAGTTTAATTCTTTTAAGTACAACATCAATCAGAAAGTTACGAATATTAATATTTATAAAAATGAATAAATATTCTAAAGTATTTATAAGGATAAAAGCTTCAGTATATAGCTACATATTGTAGTGTTTATTTTGCTAAACGCTTTGGCAGGTGTATATAACCTTTAGAGTTTTAAACACACTTTAGCATGTTCATTAAGTTAAAAAATTATATTGGAAGCATTATATGCGCACGACGACATCAAACTTCACTCTCATCACCATTTGCACCATTTTTGTATTATCGTCTCCCAAGTAAGTTCTTTCCAATATTTTAAAACCAGATAAATTATTGAACCAGTGAAATCATTGGTTTAAAATTTATTGATTCAAATTGTGGTTACACTAATAATAATTAAATATATAATTATTTTTTAAAAAATAAATAATATATTAAAAAACATATAATACATAAGCTCAATTTAAATTAAAAGTAAAAAACTACAAAAAAAATTACAAGTAATTAAATATAAATAAATTATCTATATTTATTAATATTATGATCAATGATATAAAACCCACATTAGTCAATGAGTCACCGGTTATTATAATTTGTAAATTTTATAGTTAAGCTTTCGAAAGATTATAATATAGGATACATATAATTTCTTTTAATATACATAATAAAATATGAACATATATTACTAAACACATGGCTTGGTGTAGTGTGGTTGATCATTTGTCAACTCTTCAAGCTTGAAGATTGGGGTTCGAATCATGAGAGTGAAAGTGAGAAGATTGCTATATAACAAAAAAAAAATTACTAAAAACATACTAAAGCGTTTTGCAAATTGCTTTTGAATGTCTCCCTGTATAAAAAAAATATTAAAGCGTTTTGAAAAGGTTTGGTTAATTATTATGCAACAATTGAAGAAAGAGTAAGTTATTAAATTGAAAGTTTCATTTGTATGCATGTTTTTAATTAATAATCAATGATTAACCATAAAAATAGCTTGTGAGTTCCTTGGATTGATTTTATCTTGAATTGATTCAACTCTTGCTATTATTTTGATCTTTGTTGTCTTTAATTTATTGCAATCAACCAAACCCCCAAAAAGGACTAAATTGAATGGATCTTCAGGGTTCAACCCAATTTGTACGCTTCCACTACAAGCAGTGATCACAAATCGCATAAACATAATTATAATTTTGTGCAAGTTTGACAAATGTCAATAGGTTGCTTAAAATGCTACAGTTATAGCCTCGACTATCAAAGAAAAATGCACCAATTCTCTTTCAACAGTAACACTAGAATCTTGCGTGATTTCATATGGTTCTTCGAGATTTGGCTGAATGTTCACTTGCTTCAAATCTTCCCGTGTCATCATTTGATTCAATCCCAACATTTTTGTCTTATCTATCTTCACATCTCTGCCTATGATCATCAATTGTGTAATTGGGTTATACATCTTGCAGGCACCACTGGTTGGGTGATAGCTTGAATAAACGAATACTTGACTTCTATAAGCTAACTTCTTTCTTTGGGCTTCTGGTATACAATTGTGAGAAATTGATCCAAACACTATAAAATGCCCTACATCAGGTTTCTGACTACACCAGGGTTCTTTTGAAGTCTTACCTTCCAATCTTTTAGTTGGACATCTATTGAGTATATTAGTAGTTGTACACACAACTTCACCCTAGAACTTCTTTGGCAATAACCATGGCTTTAAACATACTTCTTGCTACATCCAAAAATGGTCTTATTTCTTCTTTCAGTAATCTCATTGTGTTGTGGAGTATATGGAGCTACCACCTCATGAATTACATCATTTTCTTCACAAAACTTCATAAACTGATGTGAAGTATATTCCCTCCACCATCAGTTCTCAACTTCAATAAGAGGTTTCCACTTTGCTTTTCAACCAAAATTTAAATTTCCTGAGAACTTCAAAACACTTCATATTTTGTCTTTATGAGATATACTCATATTTTTCTTGTAAAGTCATCTGTAAAAGTCACAAAATATATATTTTCTCCAATTGAAATCTCCTCTATGCATGGTTCCACATACATATATCATAATAGAGAAGAGAAGTTCAAGTGACATACTAATTTTTGGTTGGAATGCAATGAGTAAAATCCTTCCTGGGTTGCTTACTTGCACAACATTAAACACAACTCATTTGGTGACTTGTTTTGGGTATTCTGAATACCATCTTTTTGCTACTCAATAGATTTAAGCTTGTAAAATTTAAGTGTCCAAACCTATGGTGTCAAAGCCAGTTGATATCATCCATTGTAGAAGAAAAGTACTTGTGATCTCTAACCTGTATGTATGCCAACCATGAAAGTCCTATTACTTGACATTGGATCCTTTAAGACGAGTCTACCACTAATGTCTAACACGGTTAAAGTTCTTTCTTCCATCTTTATCATGTATCCTCGTTCAACACATTTGAAATGTAGGAATTTTGGTTATCTTTATTTTTTTAAATAAGCATTTTCCCCATACCTTCTGCCATCACAAAATTTCCATCAAACAATTTCACCTTATTTTTACTTTCTCATCCAAATCCACAATCCATTTCTTGTGTCCAATCATGTGTTTTGAGCATCATGTGTCAAGATACAAAACACCAGAACCTCCTCTTTCAAAATATATTGTATCCATCAATAAGACTTGATTATCTAAGCTTTCTTCCTCTACCACATGAGACTCATAATCTTGCTTTTGGAATTCAGTATTACTACTCCAACATTTAATTCATTGGCAAAATGTCCAACATAGGACCTTTCTCTTATGTACCTTATTCTTGTCAGAAATTTATTTGCCATTCATCTTCTTGTTTGATCTTTCCTTTGAGCCTTGTCTAGAACTGATGGGGTTATTTGGAGAATCCCTCTTGATTCCTCCACTTCTTTGTACCTTAATTTCTTGAATTTTCCTTTCCCGGGAAATATTACTCCCTAACTTGAGACTATTTTTGCTTCATTAGTTTCTCATTGTTTCATTCCGTAAGTCTTTACTCATGACCATCTAAGGCACACTGTAAATATTCCACCATCCAAGACTCTATGTCCTTAGACTTCTTAATAGCTACAACTATATGACCAAATTTTGGAGCAAGAGTTCTAAGAATCTTTTCAACCGTGCCATAGTATCAATAACCTTCTCACCACATGTTTTCATTAGATTTTTCAAGGCTTACAATCGAGCAAGATAGCTAACAACTGTGTCCCTCTCATCCATCTGCATAAGTGTTGAGTCTCAGAAATATTATTAAGTAATTAATAATGTTTTAAGTCTCATTATCCTAAGTTTTAATGTATAAGAAATTTGGTTAAATCATTCTGAAAGATAGTGCAAATTCTCTTAAAGGTATTTTTTGTGTTTCAGCAACCCTATGAAAGAGCAACTCTCTGAAGTTGTGCAACCCTCTGAAGTGGTGCAACCTTCTGAAGTAGAGGAACCCTCCGAAGAGTCAGGACATGCTGAAGTAATCAACTTTCTAAAGAGAAGAGCTATCTAAAATGAGAAGACCTGCTGAAGACATCCAACATGGCATACTATCTGAGGACAAAAATCAAATAGAGTGAAGCTCTCTGAGGATTTTTGCTCAAGACCTAAAAGCTCTCTTAACGTCTTCTGCAATATGTCTTCTTAAGGAAAGAAGTACAGAGTTCTTTTGCATAAATTTGAATCATCGTACCAGAAAAGGAAATCTTTGTTTCATAGTACCTGCAGTGTGTCAGAACTGAGTCATCACTGCTCACCTGCTCTGTACAATGTCAGAAGCTATCAGAAGATTGTCTCACAACGGATTCTACAACGTTAAATGCTATCTCTTAATGGTGAATTCAACAATCTTCAACGGACATAAACCTCATCCTTATAAATAGCTTCGTGAAAGACTTCAAGGCACAAGAGAGAATGAAACAAGCCAATACTCTGCCATTTTTACACTGCAAATACTCTCTGATTATTGTACATAAATTTACACATCCTGAGTAGTACTCAGTTATCCTGTACAATCTCATTTCAGTTTAAGTTAGGAACTCTGCTTTAGTTCAGTAACTTAAACAAATCTCTTTGTAAACACTATTAAGTGTCTGAGAGCCTGGAGAGGCTTGGTGGAAGAAAGAATACTTGTTGTTGAGCTTGGAGAGGCTCTTGTTGTTCAAATAATACTTGGTGTAGAGCTTGAAAAGACTTGATAGAAATTAATACTTGTTGTAGAGCCTGAAGAGGCTTGATAGAAAATAATACTTGTAATCTGCATAGGTATAGAAACAGCCAGTATAAAAAGTCATCACATTTTAAATCGGTTGTGTCACCGATGTAATAAGTCTTTTTCTAGATCGGCGGTATACCACATCCGATCTAGAAAATGGTGAATATAGTGAATATAGGTTCTCGTTTTAGATCGGTGGTTTTGTAATAGCCTATCTAGAAAGTCTTTTTTAGATCGGCTATGGTAAACACCGATTTAAAAAGTTACTTGTTAAATCGGATTGTTTAAGCCAGCCGATTTAGTAAGTCATTTTTAAATCGCCTGTTGCATTACCCGATTTAGAAAAGTCATTTTTTAAATCGTCTGTTGCATTACCCGATCTAGAAAGTTGAGTTTTTTTTTTTAGTTTGGTTTGTTTTTAGTTGTTTCCCTTAAATTCATTTAAACCTGTTATCAACCCAGCAGCAAAAATAGATCCAGAGGCATAACATCACCAAAACAAAAATCAACATGAAAGATAGATGTGCATTACAAACAAGATCATAAACTATGTCCAACATCATAAACTATGTCCATCATTATAAACAAGATCATAAACTATGCCAAGTCCATTAGTATGGAAGCAAAAAAACCATGCCAAGTCCTATACTATATATATAAAACAGATCATCAACTACTCCAAATCAGAAAATTGATCTATAAAATTTGACCAACGTATCTGGATGTCTTTGATTTCCTCTTGAGAAAATGGATCCGTAATTGTGAATCTCTGAAAGTAAAAATTAAACAAAAAATAAGCTAATAAGCTAGAAATGAACATAACCATTTTTACTTTTGAAAAATTCAATTACCTCATTCCATGAATCAGTAATGGTTGCCCAGACAATGTTTAACATATGCCTCATGACATAAAATCCACACTCTGTGTTCCCAGTTTGTTTTTGAGCCTGTAAATGAATATAGAAAGTGAATATAATTAGTAAATGTTAATATTATAATTGAGATACATCTTGAGTAATAAACTACTCACATGAGGGCAAATCCATGTTGTCTTCTTTCTATTTGCCGAGCGCTTACCTTTCAAGAGATCATGCCATGCATCCATAACTCTAAGATTAAAAAAACAACAAAAGTAAATATTATAGAGTATCATGAAGCATATCGGAATGCAAATTGTATACAATACAATTTAAAACTTACAAATCAAGTATGCGAGTTAAAGCTTTACTAGGTTTTCTCCACAATGAGCACAAAAAGACAATAAGATTCTGCCTAGGACAAATAACTATCAATTGCCAATGCTCTCTGCAAAATTGAGTAACAATTAGTCAAATTCACACATAATTTTAAATCACTTACGAAATTTTACTTACTCATCAAGGTAAGGAAAAAGGTAACACTCTTTTTCTCCATCACATATAACACTCTGAATGTACATCTGAATGTCTCCTTCTTTGTTCACGCCACTCTGAGTGAAAAAAGGGTCAATGAATCCATACAAATCACTGATCCCCTTTGAGATGCAAAGCCGATGCAAATACCTAAGATATTAAAAAGTTGATAATTGTAAGAGTTTCATAAGAAGTTAAAGTAACCTACAAATAAAAATTCACTCACATTAAGACCGCTGACAACCGCGTGAAATTAGTGCACCCTGGATACAAAGGTTTCTCCGCATCACTGCGCAAATTGTCATAAACATGTGCTCGCTAAACAGACTCTTGCCCAATATCACGGATCATGTCCTCTAGTCGATCGTCCATATCTACATCAACTTCCTCAGTTTGGGATACACTTGGCAAGTCTAATGACTCACCATGCCATATCCATATTGTATAGGTCTTGCAAAATCCATCACAAAGAACATGCTCTCCTATTTCCTCAACTTGTAACCGCTTCTCATTTAAACAGTTTACACAAGGACAATAAAATCTCTCAATACTATCAAGAAGATTTCTTTTAGCAAATTCTAGAAACTCTTCCACTCCATTCTCATACTCGTCACTTGTGCGTCTTGCATTGATCCAACTACGATCCATAACTATGTATAGAAAATAAACACACGTAAAAAATATCAACAACAATCAAGTACACGACAACATTTCCCTTTGGTCTCCAAGTACATGACTCAAACATGGAAATATCAACCACAATCAAGTATGAACCCAGAGAACATTAGGGAAATGTCCACTCAAATTAGTCCTAAATAGAAACTCATAATATTGAAACATGTGAGGTAATTTAACATTATCGAAGAGAGAAGCGTAGAACACCAACCTGAAGTAGAGATAGTTGCAATGATAAAATCCACCAAATACACCTTCGAAGAACTTCCTCTAACTTAACTGCAACGTTAAAATCCAATGAATTATGAAACTAAAAACAAGGATTTGTCTCATTCAAAAAGAGATATTGGCATTTATAAACAGAATACGGGGAGTGTTTTGTCAACTTAGTATACATATTAAACGGAATCAGGACAGTACTATTTATCTCCAAAACATTTATAAATAAGGTAGGCTTGCTTTCAAAATAGTGTGTGCATCAAATAAAATTAATACAAGATCCTTTAATTCCAAAATCATGAACAGATAAGGTAAGTGTTCTTTCAAGACAGTGTATATGCATCAAATTAAATTAGCACAACACACTTTTAACTCCAAAACCATGAACAAATTAAATCTACAACAATTATCTTTATGGAGGATAGTAGCAACAAACAAACAAGGAATTTGAACAATAATACAGTATGTCAGATTGGTATACACATACATAGTTAAACCCTTTGTTTCACATTGTTTCCCTATTTTCTCCTTTTTGGGCCGAGGCAATGATGCCTACCATTTTGCAAGCAGCCCCTTTATCTCTAGCTCTGAATTTTTAAATTCCATTCTTTTCTTACTTCTCAAAAAGACCAACTCCAGTAATCAGTAATATAAAAAATAAATAAAAAACATATTATAGAGAATCCGGTCACCTGTGAGTCACTCCCCTAATCGATTATGCATTGTGTAATTGATCTCTGTAATCTGTCCTAATTTTATATTTGTGATTTTTTTATAATATTAAGAATGCTATTATTTATTTGATTTATGTTTACATAGAGGATGTAATGATTGTGCCTACAAAGAGAGGATGTAATGATCTTCAAATCACTTTGACAGAGCAAAACAGCAAATTGCTAGGCAGCTTGAGCACCACGCAACTCTACATGATAACTTAGATAAAGCATCCCAGGATTCACTTTAACCACAATTCCTTGAAAAGAAAGGAAATCCAGAAAATTTCATGTTTTTTCCTGATGCAACTTCACTTAAAATTATAGTGCAAATTTGCAACTTAATATGTACATTAGCATTCAAAGTAATCCATAGAATAGAAAAACAAACTACAAATTGATCAAATTGAGACAGGACGAGCATCACAAATTAATTAAATTTATATATATATATATAAATGTAATGGATATTCTCGTGTTTCATGATGATAAGAAACCATTCTAGTTTACAGTAACGTAAAATTTAATACTACAGTATGGCATGTTAACATTTTTAAATAATTTTATTAAATTTATACTTATAAAGAGTTATTAAGCTATGACTAGAGTTAGTCCTATTAGTAACGTAATCCCTACTATATATATATATATATATATATATATATAGTCCCACACTAATAAAAAAGACACTTTTATATATATAGTAATCTATGCATAGCTCATTATTGAAAATGGGGTAGTCAAATAAAAGCAGTACTCTACTGACACGCTAATCTGAATATAGATGTCCAAATTCACAAAGACCAACTATTAACAAACACCATGATCCATTCAAGCATCAAATTTGATTTGAAAATATAAGACAATAACATTAATCAGTTGAAACCTTTTCATGGAGGAGCATGATGGTAAGCACAATACTGAATATCATATCTAGCAACTTCTAGTGCTTGATATACATCCAAGAACTTCCCTTTATACTTTGGGAATTTAGATCTTGGATCCTCTACATCAAATAGCGCACCCCATGCATTTTTCTTTTCCACTTCTCCAAATACAACATATACTCTAAATCTAGCTTTCAAATCCTGAAATATGACATGCCCAAAAAAATGTAAGCAACGAAATACAAACCATACTCCTTTAGCTATTTAGGGGCCAGAAAATGTAGCCCCTATAAAGGAGAAACTTGCTACATTAACTGCTCATAGCTAGAATTTTAATAAGCGGCAGAGTCATTTACTAATGAAACCTCTAAGAAACAATGTAAATTAATGCCAAGCATTATACTGCAAGCCACAACAGCTAAAAGCTAAATCCACCATGCAAAATTTTCATCTTGAACCCAATTGCATACCCAAAAAAGCATAGAAGAAAAAATAAATAAATAAAATTTTTCTAAAAGTATATTAGGATCAACAAATTTCCCTGTGTCTAGCATGTTCACTTACAAGTTCAGTAGTTAAACAAATAAAAGTACACAAACCCTCATCAGTACTCAACAAAATTAGCAACTAACTTCATGTTACTTAAATTTAGCTGAGTTTAATTCACCTTAAAAAAAAGCACAGAGCAAAATTACCAAAGAATTTATCTATCTAATTTCATGTTAGGATTTAAAGTTTAAACAGTGTGCTACAAGCCCCATTTATTTGTGGATATCTTCATATATCTTAGGGGTAAATAAGATCTGTAACGTCCTAATTCCTAAATTCAGAAATAATGCTTGTTGGAAGCACTATTTCCAAAATTCGTGAAATTATTTCATTCATTTCGCGTATCGACATACAATACCATCGCTTGAGTAACCCAACAATTACTAAAGCTCCAACAATACATGTATAACTCAATGAAATAATAACATCCTGTTGCCATCAAGGCTCAAATACAAAAATATTAAACTAACATAATGATTTCTAAAGTAGCTTTAACAATTAACACCGGTGGTCCTAAACAACATGGACAACATCAAGTAAAATAAACAATAAGACTAATGGTCTTCACATGCCATCTACTACTCGTCATAGCTTTGATCAGTATCCTGCACCACTGAAAATATTGTTCCCATGGAATGAGGTGAGACCAACGTCCCAATGAGTGTAACAGTGTGTGCAGTGTGGGGGAAAACAACCAAGAACCATCATGGCATACATATAATTTAAGAGACAAAAGAGATACTGATACAAAATTCAACATAAAGAAAATCAATCATCAAGATGCAATGCATGGCTGTGAGGTGTTATTCCCGACACCCGGGGTCTTTTCTCTGTTACTTGACTGTGATGAGCGCTCGGCCATGTAACCAAGGACCGTCGTCCAAGGTTACCTATGATTAAATTTTAAATAACATTTAAATATAATTCTGTGATTGGGGACCCCATCTCCCTCTTGGCCATGAGTTCGATGTGGTTACCCCGTTGTTCTTAATTAATTTGCTCGAAGGCCTGTGATGGTCAAAGACCCTGTGATAGCCTGAAGGCTCTATGATTTCTCTAAAATTCAGAATTTCATGACTATGATGGCCAAAGGCCCATGAATTACAGAATAATATAATCAAGAATCATCAAACATAATCAAGAACCATCATACAGAGTCATCCAATCATCTACCCTAAGGTTTTGGCAATCCAATACATACAATAATCAGTACATTCACAATTCATATGTTCCTACTATACATATATCACTAATTCATAGAAGGAAAGGGGAAAAAGAATAGGGAGCATGCAATGGCAATCATTCAGAACAAATAAGTGAAAGTCCACCCACCTGTGGGCTGAGAAAACGGAGAAAGAACGAAGAACGGAGGGCCTTGAATTCGTTCTTGATGAGTCCACCCACCTGAGGCAAGACTCGTTCTTGATGAGTAGAATTCGTTCTTGGCCTTTGTTGGGACTTTCTCTCACTAGAACCTCTCTCTCTCTCTCTCTGAAAATACGAAAAAATGGAAGAAGGAACTGACTGAAACCATCCACGAACGTGTTTTAAAATGCAGAAATCGGACCTGCGCTCAAGCCTCGCTTGAGCGCAGCTCAAGCGCGAGTTCTCGCTCAGGCTGCACTTGAGCTCAGCTCAAGCTGAATTTCCTCGAATTGCTCTCTGTTTTTCTGCGCTCAGGTTGCGCTCGAGCTCAGCTTGAGCGAGAAAACCAGATTGCAATTTTCCCTATTTACTGGTATCCTCGCTCAGGCTGCGCTTGAGCTCAGCTCGAGCGAGGAAACCAGAGTGAGATTTTCCCTTCTTGTTAAGGCGCAGTTTTCATCCAAACCTTATCGTGTAACCTATCAAACTGAAGCCCGAGAAATAAGCTTTCTAATGAGAGTGGAATCCTCTCCATCGGACATCTACAACTCTAGATATTTTCAATTTAGTGCATCAAGGTCATTAGGCTTAGAACCAACATCAAGCACAACCTATTTTTCTTCATTCTACTTTAAGTTATAATATTCCTATGAATCAAGGTCTTAATTAGCGGGATGTTACAAGATCACCTCGTAGGAAATCCATAAACTGCTAGAAGAAGGGTAACAAATAATATGCAAGTTTGACATTTGCAGGTGAGCAAACAATAAAGGTAGGAAGAGTACCGATGGAGATTGCAGACCTTACTACAAACGTGAAATATCTTGTGGATAAAACAGAGCATGTTTAATTTTATAATGTAATTTATATTGTGCTTGCCTACCTCTACCTCTACCAATAGCACAATATAATATATACATTCAGAGTTTATGTAATGCTACCAATACGTCTTTTTATTAACATTTATGCATACATCTTATAAGTAATAAATTCAGGTACTATAGACTAAGAAGAATTCAGTTATGCATACATCTTATTAACAATTATGCTACCAATAAATTCAGTTATTGCTTATCACATCACACCAATCGCTATCAAAGATAAGAAGAAGATCACCCATTATTAGTGCAACAAACAGTAGCTGCAGGATAGGGGATAAAAAGCTCAGAAAGCATGGGAGAAACTTTAGAATGTTTTCCATTGTGATGACTATGGAAAATTACTATGATTCTAGCTGGCATCTGGGCACTACTTGGGCTCAATGCAGTGATCATTCTCCTTGAGAGTTCTTGGATGCCATTTCCTTGTTTTACATAAAACATTAAAATATATAGCAGGAAGTATCTCAATCAAACAAACCAATATTAATACAGAATAGCACACAATCATGATCATATATTCCAAAGGGAAATAAATAAGTCGAAATCTAAACTCAGTGTTATGGTTCATAAGGAATTAATACAAACCCAAACAAAAAAGTTCAACACAAATTAAATGGATGATAGCCTTTTAGGCTTTTACTGATGATTGATAACTTCTTATTAGGAAAGCTTAAAAGGATATCACAAACAACAGATATTGATTATTCTTAACATATATACAAACGTTATTGTCAGAAAAGCAAGAGAGAAGGGTTCGTACCTTAAAATGGGTTTACAACTCCTTCGCTTGTCAGAAAAGCAGTGAGACCCAATTAGAATAACAGCCAGACCGAACCAGAAAGGCTGTAAAATCAGAACGGCTCTAA
Source organism: Sesbania bispinosa (assembly GCA_026901365.1). Lineage (NCBI taxonomy): Eukaryota > Viridiplantae > Streptophyta > Magnoliopsida > Fabales > Fabaceae > Sesbania > Sesbania bispinosa. The sequence continues at coordinate 100,313 of QLOH01001094.1, read as the reverse complement.
CAAGGGAAGGTAATGCAGAGACAAGTCTTCCAAATCTCTAAACCCATGAACAAACCCTCTGTAAAAAACCCTAACCCCTAACCCTATTACACAGTAAATATTACATTCCCATCACCAATTTGTGATAGGGATTTGTACTGAAAGATAGAGAGAGACATGGATTACTCACCGTGCGAAGTGACGACTCAGTGCGAATCGACGAAGCTGTGAGAAGTTACGACACTGGCAGCACCGTCACACTTTCGCACTATAACAGAGATGTAGAAGAAGCAGTAAATGGGAAGGGCGAAGCAGTGGAGGGGAAGGGCGAAGCAATGGCGTAGAGGAATGTGTGACAGAGGGATTGAAGAATGAGTGAAGGAGTGAAGGAGGGAAGGAGGGACAAAGCGCGCGCTGAGAAATTCTAATTTCATTTATTATGAGTTTTTTTTATTTTCTTATTTTCAATTTTTATATCTGGGACATATACCACCGATTTAAAAACTTTATAATTGTTTTTTTAAATTTTACTTAGATTTGTTAAATCGGTGACCATATCCACCGATGTAAAAAAAACAAATTTAAATCGGATAATTTTAAGCCGATTTAAATAATGATCACTTTATTTTAAAAATGTCACCGCCTCACTTTTTAAATCGGGTAATTTATAGCCGATTTAAAAACTCGCTAAAAAATCTCTATTTTGTACTTGTGGATTGGTGGAAAATCCTTAGCTGGTTGACTTTGGGACTAGATGTAGCTTACAGTGGTGGTGGGTGAACTAGTATAAATCTTTGGCTAAGTTCTCTCATCCCTAAACTCCATTTAAATTCAGTTTATACTAACGTGGAGGGTTCTGAGATTGTTGTTTTATAACACTAAGCTGAAAAACGATTTTTCTGAACTATTTTATTGAACCTGCTGGAGCCACTTCAACAAGTACAAAAATCTCAGTTTCAGCAAGTTATAAAAATCTCTTTGCGAAAAGGTGCTGCTTGTGAAAAGGTTTTCCAAAAAGTGCTTAAGTTTTATAAAACACTATTCAACCCCCCTTTCTAGTGTTTTCCGTGGTTTCTACAATAAGTTCATATTGCCTCCTTATGGTTTGAAGCTTTACTTTATTCAATTTTTTAGCTCCAACATAACATTTCTTATGCAAGTCCCATGTCTCCTTTCCACTAGTAGCACCTGCTATGTTATCAAAGTTAGCCAAATCAGCACACTAATGAATAAAAGAAGCCTTGCAATCCTTTTTCTTAGCTTCTCGACATGCATCTTTCTGTGCTTCAGTTGCTCCTCCTAAAGGTTCTTAATTAAACTCCATTGTTAACAATGTCCATAACTTCTTGATAGCTAGATTACTCTCATGTTGATGTACCATTGCTCATAATTCTTGTCACCCAATATTGGTAAGTTTGCAAGGAAGTTGCCATTGGAACCCTTCACGACTTTAAACATATACAACACCTCCACACACATACAAGCCTTGATTAATGTCAAGCTCTTGATACCACTGTTACACACATAAAAGATAAAGGAATGGATTCAATTCATTGATTGAATGAAAAAGTGGTTTGTTTTATAGACAAACCATTAGTCCCACATTAGCTACAACTCAACAGATTTTAAAAACAAACCTAACTAACAAAACTGAATTAACTCCAAACAAGTATATCCTATTGTAGAATTGGTATTGGCAACTAAATTGAAAGATAGAATTAGCTAGAGAGAAAAATAAAATTAAGGTATATATATATATAGCTATTCATCTGTAACAAATTAAAATAATGATATATATGCAATCCCAAATAATTAACTAACACGCAATTTCATTAGAACTATATGAGCAAAAAGGTGGAGTGCGTCCTTATGCAAATAGGAAAAGATAATCTCTAACATAATTTTTACATCATTTTCATTTTAAATAATAAAACAAGAAAAAATATTAAATATTTTATGTTTTTTTTTGGTAAAGAAATGTTTATGTTTTCCAATGGTTGTTAAATCACTGAGACATGAGAGGGACTGAAATATTATATATAATAGTGAGTCTTTTTTGCAATATAAATAGATATTTTTTAAGAAATATGAAAAGCAATAAATTAAATTTTAAAAGTATTATTTTAATTATAATAAAAATAAATTTAAATTTAAAAAATTCATATATTTAAAATTTTTAATTTTAGAAATTAAACCTCAGGAGTTAACCTAAGTAATAGAATAATGATTTTCACAAAATTTTATAAATATTTTATTATGTTTAATATTTATTAACGAATTTTTGAAAAGAAATTAATTAAAATAAAAATCTTATTTTACTGAATATTAATTAAAGAAGACATTAATATTTATTAATATTAAAATTCAGAATATGTGAAAGTTACCGTAACTTTATGAGAAATAAGTATTAAGGTATATATTTTCACTCTCAACGAAGAGTGAAGTTTAATATATAATAAAAGAAAAATAAAGAGTATATAGTTGCACGGTAATATGGAGAAATTGCTAATAACGAATGAAGAGCAAAACAATTCTATAGCAAGCTATGACTATGAGTTAAGGTTAATTAATTGATACATATGACAAATATAATTTGGCTAATTTTCTTAAAGCTTCTCATCCTTAATCACTTAACTGGATCAAATTAAAATCAACTACTCTATTGTTAATTTGGATTTTTTGTGTGTTAATTATATTTCTGTGTAACCGGAAGTTGCTCGGGGTTTATTCGTAATCAAACAATCTTCAACTATTTTTAATGATATATTTAGTGAAAATCGAATCTAAGAGTTCTTCTAAAAATTTCAGCTAGGGGTTAGAATCGGTATTGTCAACTAAATTACACATGTCTCTATAACTTTATTGTTAATTTGTTATATATTTGTGCACAATAAAATCTTCCATTTAATTAATTATACAGAAAAATAAATAAAGATTGAGGAAAATATGTATTACATAGGAAAATATTACTTCCACACTAAAAAAATTAAGTGTAGAAAGTATAGAGGAGAGGGAGAAAGAAAGAAAAAAAAAGAAATGAATGATGTGATGAAAAGTGAAGAGAGGAATAGGAAGAAAAAATGAATGTAAAGGTGAGTGTATTAATATGAGTGTAAAAAAATCATTATTGTATTACATAATAGCAGTATATATTTAGGCATATATACTTGAACTAGTAGTATACAGATGATTTAAAACAACTATATATGTATAACAATACACACATATTGGAAAAGGGAAATATACAAGAGAAAATGCAGTGATGCATGCTAGCTAGTTAACTTGCCATATATATCTATATTAATGGTCTGAGATATATAGACCGGCATGTCCTTGTTACTGTTCTCAAGAAACAACCACCATATACATACATAATATATAATATATGGTGGCAAAAAAAATCAAGGAGAGAGTGGAATTATAGTAATAGTAGTTTAAATTTGGCCATCATCAAAAGTTCCAATTCCAAAGGAATGATTGATGAGAAAAAGGATCATCATCGCCTAATTCAATTTCTTCTTCTTCTTCCTGAAATGGGGGTGGAGTAGTGGAATACAATAACTCACCCGAGTGGATCTTGTCAATATCTATCTCAGAATAGAGGCCATAATCAGATCCAACAAGAACCTCACTTGAGTCATCCAACACATTCAAAAATGTCCAATCAATTGTAGTGTTCATGTCCCCATGCTCCATTATACTAGTACTAGGAGTAGACGATGACGACGCGGTCGTATAACTCTCACTTTTTTCGATGTGGGACTTCGATCCTACTGCACCACCACCACGTTGAGGATCAACAAGTTGCAACATTTGTGGGTCCTCTTCGTTGGCAAACCTAGCAGCAACCTCTTGAATCTGCTGTGGGGTAAGGGATTGATCACCAGCTGCAGCTACATTGATGTCCAAATTGAAAGGTGTATCAGGGAAATTGAAACTGGCATGGCGACCACGTAGACAGTAAAGGGCAGCATCAAAGGCCCTAGCAGCCTTCTTAGGTGAGTCATAAGACCCCAGCCATATGCGTTCACGGCTATTCGGAAGCCTTATTTCAGAAACCCATTTACCCCACTTTCTCTTTCTCACACCTTTGTACAACTTGTTGTTATCATTATTAACTCCACAAGATGATAGAGTGTGATCAGTTGTAGCACCAGCACCACCAACCATGGCATGTTTGTCCATGTATGTTAGTTATTGATTGCTTGCAATTAATAGAGTTAGTTGACAAGCTGCAGGGGAAGAGGAGGCCTTGTTTGTTATATATATATATAACAATAATTAATTAATTAATTAATTAGTCAATGAGTGTGAAGCAAAGCAAGTACATGATTTTGATTTTGAATGAAGGTCTAAGCTCTAAACGTGTTGATCGAAAAGAGCGTAAAAGGAGTGTGAGAGAGCACGTGGGCTTATGATCCAATTCCAGGGTGCGTCGCATATGAGACGCACGCGGTAGGGCCAACTTTTTTGTGCAATTTAAATAAAAAAGAGAGAGAGAGAGAGAGATTTTAAAAAAGAGCACGTGGGGAAATTAAATTGTAGTACGACGTTGACAAACAAATTATCATGGCTCTCTTGCCTTGCTACATCTTTCGATCCTTACGAAAATTAATTGAGTTGTTGGTGGACCACAGGTCCCTCACTTAAAACACTGTGCAGTATTTCACTTATATAGCCAACTGATTTGTGAAGGTGGATGCCTCTCCATTCGCTATCTCAATGGCGACGACATCCATTTTGTTAACTACTCTTCCATTGATAGCTAGCTAGGATAGGTCAGCTGGTAGTTATTTTGATGATGGATATATTGATGGTACCTAGTGAACTTGAAACAAGTAAAATGTTTCAGGCTCATGTGGTAAGGCTATAGAATATTTGGGGAGAGGTGAAGAGTCTTAACTGTGATTAAACTCGGGCGGTATCTAATTACCTATGGTGCGCCCCAACATGTTGAGAGTCCTCAAACAAACATAGATATTAAGGCCCTTTTAAAAACATGAGGTAAAAAAAAGGGCCTTAATGTGCTAAGCCTAATATTAATAACATATGCTTATATTTTTTAATAAAGTATGTTACTAATAATTGAGGGACTAAAGTAAGGACTTGAGCCGCCTTACCCTTAACCGGCCCCGGTTAACACCCAAAGAATATTGGTATATATATATATATATATATATATATATATATATATATATATATATAAAAGAATCTAATAAGGCCATGTTTGTTTTTTTTTAATTGTTACTGAAAAACTTGTTTGATGGATAATTTTTAAAATCAGTTTTAAAAAGTGTGACTGATTTATTTTTATTTTTAAAAACTAATAATTTGAAACTAATCTTAGAAGTTTTTTTTTTATTTTTTTAGTTTTGTGGTGGAAATAATATTGTAAATAAATAATTTTATTTGTAAAAAATAGTTTTGAAAAACTATTTTATAAAACACTTTTTCATAAAAAAAATAAATCAGAATTAAACATACCAACATACTCAAGAGAAAGACAAAGAGGTGAGAGATAGAAGTGATAAATGTTATAACTAATATGATATGATAGAAATAGAGTGATAAAAAAAGATGTATGAGAGGTGTCAAATGATTGTAGAGAAATTTGAGTACGTAAAGAAAGTAAATTGTGATTATTAATCACAAAAAAACTGAGAATGCATGTGACCAAAATGTCAATGATGAAATAAAAAAAAAATTTATTATATATAAAATTTACTGATATATGTTAATATTGTGATTTTGATTGGTCAGCTTTGCCCCCACGTAGTGAATAGCTAGGTAATCCATGTGAGTATGCTCAAGTGGCTGTAGAGCATTCTATCTTTTATGAAATGAAAAAAGTAATGAAGAGAAACAACAAATTGTTGATTATTATTAATTTGTAAAAACGTATTATGAAGCAATAATGTGTATCTAGTCTTTCGTAATAGTTTTCTAGTTTAATTTTGGTAATATTTAGAGTACGTTTGTGAATTAGAAAATAAAAAAAAGGTAAAATAGATGTTTACACAAAGCTCTTCCTAGACCCTTGTATATGTAGTTCTTTGCTCCTATGACTTATTAAGTGCCCCATTCTTTTTCCCTCTCGTTTTCCTCTATCCATTCTCTTTCCCTTCCTTTTAAATTCCTAAACACAGTCCCCCTTTGTACTTTTATTTTACTATCCCTAGACTTTATTCATTGTTTTGGGTGACTCATGTTATGGTCACAACTTTCGAAATATATTCTTGATAAAATTTGGATTTAATTAGTATATACCGTCATTGTAAAGAAATTTTACATAGACATCCAATGATGTGCCGCCACATCATTTAATGAATATGACACCTCATGTGTTATTAAATTCAGTAAATGATGTGGCAACACATTATTGGATGTCTGTGTAAAATTTCTTTACACTGACAGTGTATATATATTAAACTCATAAAATTTTGTACAAACACACTGGAATTTTCTCTTTCATTCCTTTATATATATCCTCTTTAATCTTATTTTAAGATGAAAATATTAATGGTGGCCACCATGCATTTAATTATCGTTTTCCTTTACCAAACAAACATGTAACTCTTTAATCTTATTTTCATTTTTTTTTTCATAAATCACAATCAAAATTCTAAGGAAAATTTGGTACACATAAAATATCATTTAATTATTTTGTGACCATAATATACATAATAAATTTAATAAAAAAATAAATTTTATAGGTACGCGGGTACCCTTGGAATAGGTGTAATATTTGCCCCTACCTAAAGAATATTCATTTCTTTCCCTAACGAAATTGGTACACACACACACACACATATTATGAACGTGTAGCCAATGGTCGTTTGTAATATACAATTTTGTAGTTTTATATATATTCTTCATAACATTTAGAGTATGTTTGTGAATTAGAAAATGAAGATGAAGGAAGTAAAGTGAGAGGTTTATATATAGGAAGTCCTTCGTTCTTCTATATTTGTAAACGAGTGGGTGACATACAAGCTCCCCTTCTTCCCCCCTCTCCCTTTCCTCCTAATCATTCTCTTATCCTTCCTTCTAAACTCCCAAACACACCCTTAGTGTTATTGTTTTGTGCTATCCCTAGACTTATGCCTTGTTTTGGTTGATTCATCTTATTTATATATATGGCCACAAATTAATCATATTTTAAGATGAAAATATTAATGGTGGCCACCACACATTTAGTTATCATTTTCCTTTACCAAACAAACATTTTGAACTTCACATGAAACATCAATTTTTGTTATATTACGATTATAACATATATAATATATTTAATAAAAAATGTAATTTTTATGAGTTTGCAAGTATCCTTAGAGTGGAATCCAACTTCTCTCTAGTATTTGAAATTTCTAGTGAGAGAGAAAGACACACATTGTTAGCCCCCACCTAATGAATATCCATTTCCCTGCGATTACCCATGAGTGGACATATAGCAATTCCATAAGAAACGAAAAAAGTAATAAAGAAAAACAACCAATCATTGATGATTATTATCAATTCGCAATTGAAAAAATATATCATTAATCAATAATTAATGTGTAGCCAATTCCATAATAGTTTCATAGTTTTATCCTTCATAACATTTTGAGTGTGTTCGTGAATTAGAAAATGAAGGATAAGAAAAGGAATGAGAGGTTTATAGGAAATCCTCCCCTTATATTTGTGAGTGCATATAATTCTCTGCTCTTATGACATACAAAGTTCTTTCCTTCTTCCTCCCTCCTTTTCCCCTGACCATTCTATTCTCGTTCCTTCCAAACTCCTAGACACACCCTTATATATTTTGCTATCCCTAGACTGTATATTTTGTTTTGATTTACTCATCTTATTTATATGGCCGTAATTTTCGAAATATGTTCCTAATAAAACGTATATTCATGGTGGAATTCCTATATATTCTCATTAATCCTATTTTAAGATGAAAATGTTAATGATGGCCACCATGCATTTAGTTATCATTTTCCTTTACCAAACATACATTTTTAAGCTTCACACATAATTTTTTTAATTATTTCAATTTTTCTTAAATTGTGATCAAAATACTAAATTAAATTTGGTACAATGAAAAATCACTTTATTATTTTGTGATCATAATATATAAAATATATGTATTTAATAAAAAATAAATTTTATGAGTATATAGGTATTTTTTTGGTTTAACCACGGGTATCCTCCACGGGAGGCAATCCTGTTCGAGTCGGGAACATTCACATCATGGTGGGGCTGTTAGACTAAGGTTTCCTATTCTCTCAAACTCACCCGAGGGAGAAGGGTAATTGTAAGGAGATAGAGGACTTGTGTTATAGTAATGAGAAAACAGAATGAATATCTAAATTTTATTGAACAAACAACATCTATTTATACAAGTAATCTACCAACTAACCTTCTAAATTCAGTAACTAACAAATTCTGTTATTTCTGTTACAACAACCAGAACTAGAATTAGAATTATAGTTAACATCCCCCCATAATTCTAATTTCTATTCTGCATTCACCATCAATCTACTTCTTAATTCTTCAAATCTGTTCTTCCTTAGTGGCTTTGTCATCAAATCTGCAAGGTTGTTTTCTGATCTGCAATATACAAGTTTGATCTTCCCTTTACTCACTTTATCTCTGATGAAGTGATATCTGGTCTCAATGTGTTTGCTGTTCCCATGATCAATTGGAAGTTTGGCAAGATTAATTGCAGATTTGTTGTCAACTAGCAGTGTCACTTGTTCATCATTTTGAATCTCCATCTCTTTTAGTAATTTTCTCAGCCACAAACCTTGACAGGATCCCATGGAAGAAGCTATGTACTCTACTTCATATGTGGACAATGCAACCGGATCTTCCTTCTTTGAACACCGTGATATAGGTGCTTCTCCATACATGAAAACATATGCAACAATATTCTTCCTATCATCATTGTCTCTCCTCCAATCTGAATCTGTGTAGCCTACTAATTCAGCTTCAGTTTTGCCTTGGCCATAGGGAAGCAGAACTCCAAGGTTAATTGTACCTCTTATGAAGTTGGCTGAGTGTCTCTAGAAGGGGGGGTTGAATAGAGACTTTCCAAATCTGTTCCTGCAATTCCACACTAAAATTGATAGTTGAGATGTCCTCTCAAGTTTGTCAACTTGGAGTCTCTGTTAAGACAAGATAGAGTTTATCAATTTTAGTGATGATCTTTATCTAGACCTTAATTCAAAGTCTTATCTTGATTATCAATTCAATTATATCATTAGTTATCAAGCTGTATTAATTAATTCAAGATAAGCAGATATAAAGATAAGGTAAGAGACAAGAGACAAAGATCTTATCCTAGTTCACCCACTCCTTGGGCTACATCCAGTCCCCACAACCTGTGAGATTTTCCACTATTGACAAACCAGTCAATACAAGTATTCTTACAGCCTCTTCAGGACGACTCACTAACACTAAGCCTAGGCAATCCTATCTTAGTTGAGCCACAAGTATTCTTATAGCCTCTCCAGGACGCAAACACCTCACTCTAAGACTAGGAAACTTCCTATCTTAGATGAGACAGGTTACAAATAGAAGTTTGTGATAAGTCTAGCCTAAGCTCATACAGTGTATGGATATAAAGGAAAATGAGCTAGACTAAGTCTCAACTCTGGTTACAGTATTGGAATGATATACACAGAGAAGAGATGAAAGAGACAAATGGATAATCTCAAGATGAGATGAGTCTGTGCTTCAGACAACTGATGGATACACTTGAGATGTCTGTTGAGATGTGATAAGATGCTGAATAATTTCACAGAAGTGCAGGCAGTTTCTCTCACGCCTCAGCTCTTGACAATGTCCCTTTTATATCAGGACTTGAGAAACTAGCCGTTATGTGGCCGTTACAGTTCGTTGGAGCCTACAGCAGCAGTCACAGTCTTTTCAGTAGGCAGTCAGCAGCTTTTCAGTCTAAGGTACTGTGTTAGTGTCCTTGCTTGCCTTTATGTTGACTTGACTTGCTGTCTCTTGACTTTGAGTATGCATTCTGTCTTTTGTCCAGATTCTATTACACTCTTGTTGCATCTCTGATGAGATCTCATCTTGCTACGTCTTTTCTAGAGACGACGTCTCAAGCTATCCATGCATCTCAAGCTGAACTAGCATCTGTTCATTGCTTGCATCTCAAGCTTAACTTGAGTCTCTTTTGGCTTCATGCTGAAATCTCTTCTATTCTTAGAATGTCATCTGAACAAAGGGATTTTGCATCTCATGCTGTGTTAGCATCTTAATGTTGATTATGTGTCTGACCTTGGCTTGTATCCTAATGTTGCACTTGCGTTTGTTCTTTGCTTGCTGCTGAGTCTCTGATAAGACTGAATCTCATGACTGCATCTGATCTCTGTGTCTCAAGTCTGAGTCTCATGTCTGCATATGATCTCTACGTCTAAACTTGAGACTGCGTCTGATCTTGAGATCGTCTCATGTCTGTATCTGATCTCTGTGTCTGAACTTGAGACTGCATCTGATCTGAGACTGTCTCATGTCTGATTCTGCATCTCAAGTTGAGTCTGCATCTCAAGTCTGATTCTGCATCTCTGTTGAGTCTGCATCTCAAGTATGATTCTGCATCTCTGTTGAGTCTACATCTCAAGTCTGATTCTGCATCTCTGTTGAGTCTGCATCTCAAGTCTGACTTTGAATCTCATTTTTGCTCTGCTTCATATTTCAAAGTTCTTCTTTGTCATGCTTGGACTGAATATGATCTTATAATGAATTTGGGCTTGTCTCAATCTGACTTTACAGTTTGAGCTTGTCTCAAGCTGACTTTGAATCTCTTCTTGGTTTGGCATCTTCTATTCTGATCTTATCTCTTGATTCTGAAGCTAAGTTAGAGTCTCATCTCTTGGCAGATCTTGCATCTGACTGTTGATCCTTCCTTTTAAGTTTGTAGATGAGTCTCTTCTTTGAGCATTGGTCTTAAGCTGATTTTTAGACTGAGCTTGCATCTAAACATGAAATAGCATCTTATGCTTGAGTCTGCGTCTCATCTTGACTTGACTTGATGATTGGAATTTCTAGTAGAGACCCTTTCTGATTTTACCTGAGACTTTACTCTGATGTGCACCTCTCTCAACTTAGGCTATCTTCCATTTAAAGCTTCTGAAGAATCTTGAGGCTTTCTTCTGAAATGACCTTCAGCATATAGAACTTCTAAGCTTTGCCCATATTCCATAAAAGATTTTGAAGTCTGATGTTTCTTAACATTAGGATTCTGATCTTTCTAAATTCTTCATGAGAATCCTGTCTTTCTAAGATCTCACATATAAAACATCAGTAACTTCAAGAATAGAAAACATTAATTTTGATCAACAGGTTTGTTGTCATTAAAACCAAATCTAAGAGGGTTTTTTGCGCTAACAATCTCCCCCTTTTTGATGATGACAAATCTATTTGAACAAAATTAAGTTTTCATGTATAATAGCATATAATGGATGATGAGAGTCTATATATTTTCCATAATATGATCCACTTAATTGAACTCCCCCTGAATTCATGTTGAACAGTGTTTAATGCAAACAATAATATCATAACATGATTCAGAAATTATGCTATTATGCACATGGAGATTACTTTTCTATTTCTCCCCCTTTTGGCATCAACAAAAAGATGGGGCAGAGAAATATATTAAATTCACAACATCAAATTCTTAACTTCTTCTCTATAAAAATCTGTCAAATAATCACCTCATATTGATTTTCATCTGTACTAATGGCATCAAAGGCATGATTTACACTTATCAAGCATATGGATGGTCTTAATAGAGGGTTTTGAGCAAGAGATATATGCAGTGATATTCATCAACAACCAACTATTTTAACAACAGTCCTAAGTGCCTAAGATGTCCAGATAAATTAATATGATATGGAAAGGGATAAATGCTCCAATGAGAATAAAAAGAATAGAAAAATCAAAGACTAAGGTAAGAAGAAGAGCTTTTAGAGTCCAAATTCCAGAATTTCTTAGTAACTTGATATCCATATTTTGCAGAATCTCTCTTACTAAGTTCAGAATCTTCTTAAACTTCATCCTTACAATTTTCTCTTTGATCATCTTTCACAATTTAAGCTTCAATAGAGCTATTTTCCCATTCTCTTTTCATTTTAACATTTCCTCTAAAAAAGAGTGATTTCTAGAGTTGTAGAGGAAATAGGTATATGCATTCATGATCACACCCCAACTGAGTCAAAATACATGGTAAACACATTAGCAAACAATTTGACTGACTCCCCCTCAAAGTGAGAAGGTTCTGCTTATATTTCCAAAGTTGCTGGTTTAGCAACTTTTCAATAACTGATGCAGAATTTTTATCTTTCACACAAATCATTATTTATTCCAACATTGAGCAGGGGATGCAGTTAGGATTGAACATTAGAAAACAGAACTCAATCTTAAACCAGAACAATGATTTATTCTGTTTGCATACTTGATTAGATGATAAGAATTTCATTTGATGCATATTCAAGTAGCAAGAATACATTTAGCACAAAGATTGAATCAACTACTCCCCCTAAATATGTTACTCACCTTGATTTTTATGCCCATAGTGAGTTAACTTTGTAGAACATCGATAAAGGCATAAAGGTCAAGATTACAGACTTGGACAGCAGGGGAACATAACATAAATTGATCAATATGATTTGCTGATGAGTTCATAGTCATTGCATATTTTTCAGCATTGATAAAGTTTCAAAGATATTCATGTCAAGATCTTCTTCATATTCATTGATTCACCCAACATTCCAAATCATAATATGAAAACCAATTTGATACAACAATTCACATTTGATATACTATAGTATTTCACAGATTTGGGAATAAAGGGGCTTTGACAATGGTTTCACATTCAATAGATCAATTTTCACTACCTTTTTATCACGTGGACTTAATCATTGAACAAGCATTGCTCCAATCATAGGTTGATCTAGAAATTTATATTCTATCACAATAAACCATATCAAGACAACTTTCCAATACCACAAAAATCAACTCATTTGGATTGGTACAATTAAAGATATTTTATCTTGAAGTTTCAGCACCAAATCATAAAACATCCATTGACTTAGCTACTTTAGTCTGAACTTGTGAGTTATTTCCAGTTCATAAAAATATGAGATTTCAACACAATAAACTAGACATCACAATATTTGTAATGGTATAAAAGTCATTTCATTTGGAGTTTTCTGTCATAAGATATGAGTGATTAAAGTTGGCAGTTCTATAATAGAGTGCTTATTGTGACAGGTCTGGTTTTTCATTTACTGTGATTAATCTATGCATCCAAAAATAGTGAAAATCAATACTGTTGAACCATAGAGCAACATCTTTCAAATCCAACTGGTTTCATTTGAAAAGGCTTTTCCCAACTCCAGATATAAGCATGCAAAACAGATGTGTTCAGATTTGACTACATGAGAGATCAGTCCACTTGAAGTGTTTGCTGGGAATTATGCAGACGATGAAAAATTCTGAAACTTTCCAGTTAAATACTTATATAAGCTAGCTTTTATACAAAACTGGTTTCACTCAAAAATCATTTATGTAGCTCTAGTTATGATCTATTTAAGTGAACATGTTTATATCAGACTTTGTATCAGTGAAGCTGTGTTTACGAATTTACTGGCACTTTTCTGGTTAGTGTAAAATCTTCAAAATTTTCAGTTTGATACTCATATAAATTAGCTATCCAATAAAATTGGTTTTACTCGAAAATCAATTTTGTAGCTCGGGTTATGATCATTTTAGTCAGGTTATATCAGAAACATTTCTGCATACAGTACAGTAACTTCTTTGCCTCCAAATTTCATGGTTTCTCCTGTCCCATAATCATCTCTTGAATCATCAATCTTAGTATTTTTCATTCACATCATTTATTTAGATGATTTACTTGATTAAGGAAAAGAAGAGCATATAGGCTTGGCTTGTAGAAATGTTTCTCTTAACTGAAACAATTTAACCTTTCCAAGTTTTCTTTTCTCAACAATCATGAAATTGACTCAAAGATATATATGATCAGCACATGTTCCATCACAGATAGATCTCACACTCAAATTATCACATGATGCAAGATCATAACATAAGCATATGGCCATGACAGAAAATCATTCAGAATTTCAATTATCCAATCATCACAGAATTATTCAAATATGCATGTTTGTCATTGAAAACTGAATTCTAAATTCTGCATAGTTCCAACATACTTAGATTTTATCTTCAAAATGAGAATAGTAAGATTTTATCACATATGCATCATCATGGAAGCTTAGAGTTTCAGAGTACCTCATGAAGTAATCTTCAAGTTAGCATTTGAACCTCATAATTTAAGAATTTTCAGCTTGATATATGAAGAGACAGACTCATCTTTTGCATTTCCTTTTGTGCTGTCATAAACATAGCTGCAGTAGGAGTCTCACTAGGCTGTTCTTTCTCATACATTTTCATCTAAGTCTCAGTCTCAGTCTCAACCTGAGACTTTAGATGTGACATTTTTTAAACGCGGCCACTCTTTCTTTTTATAATTTCTGAACATTCTTTTGACTTGGATATGAAGATTTTCTCATATATCTCTTGTTGAGATCCAAGCATTCCAATTTGTTTACAAATCTGCAGGCTTTCTTATCTCAAGTGTAGGATTAGTCTTATCAAATTATCATGCATGTTTTCTTCTACACATTGAGTAATGAGACTGTAGACTCTATAGTTATTTTACAACATGTTCAGAAAATTTTCAGATTTCAAATTGTCAACTTGTTTCAAAGATATGAATATATTAGGCACTTTTCAACAAGAAGATATCTATCATTTGATACTCCAAACTCTAAGTAAGCATATGAGACATTCAAACATTCAAACATTCAAAAGAGAGTAAAAATATGATTTTTTTAATTTGCTGTTCAGAATCTCAAATAAAAACAACAGAGGTAACAAATAATGATCAAATGGATTTTAATGCCTATTGCAAACATGGTCTTTATAAGTATAACATGCTTGTATATTTAAAATACTTACAACCATGATGCCATTAAAACAAGTAAAGACATATAACAGAAATTATCAATGATGTGATCAAGTATATTTTAGTTTAAGTATAGAGAGGGATAAGAGATTAATATCACCAATGGGTCTTCTTTGTATGAGCAATTTCAACCTTCAAGCTTCAAGCATTTTTGGGCAGCATCTATTTTTCTTTCTCATCTTTGAAAAGGTCCTTTAATGCTTTTGCTTAGCTTTGGTAACCAATTTTCTTCACCCATTGCTCCTCTTTGAGAAGTTCCAAAATTTTACCTATGCCCTTGATTTGGGCCTTGCTGTTGTCTCCAAAGGAGACAGCCCCTGTTGCCGTTTCTTCAAGTGACAAGAACTTGCTTTTGTCTCCTGTCATGTGCCTTAAACATCCACTGTCCAGCACCCACATTTTCCTTGAATTTTCTACTGTTAGGCACATCTGTTACAACACAAGATTTGACTATAGGTACCCACTTATATTTGGGTCCTTCATGGTTAGTTGCCTTTCTCTTATATGTTACTTGTCTCAAGTAACAATCTGTGGCTTTATGACCATATTTACTACAATAGGAGCATCTTTCCTTTTTCTTTTTTCTTGTAGGAATGAAAAAATCCTTGTACCAAACTTCATTTGAAGATCTCTCATAACCAAGCTCAACTTTATCAAAAATGCCCTTTTGAGATCCAATGAGTCTCTCAAGGTTTTTTGTTCCATTTAAAAACTTGGCTAGATCATTTATGAGAGTTCTGTTTTGTAGTTTGAGCTGCTGATTTTCATTTGATAGATTTTTTAGTTCCTGCCCATTGAGAGCTTGAGTCTTAACTTTCACTTGTTTAGATAGTCTCATGTGAGACAACATGAGGCTACTATTTTTATGGTTCAAATCCTCATTTTCTTTTTCAAGAAAATTGATTTTCTCAAGAGCTGTATTCAAATCTGATTTAAGTAATGAGCTCTTTGAGGCAAGAAGATTTGAATCATACAAAAGATTTTCAAAGGCAGATTTAAGCTCATCAATGGAATATTCAGAGTCAGATTCAGTTACCTCTTCATCTGATGACTCTCCATTAGCCATGAGACATAAGTTGGCTGATTGTCCATCTTGACTTCCTTCTTTATCTGTGTCATCCCAGGTGGCCATCATTGCCTTCTTTTCAGGGCTTTTCTTGATTTCTCTTCTGAGCTGAGGACATTCAGATCTCATATGCCCATGCTTTTTGCATTCAAAGCAAATGAATTGTCCCTTTCTGTCAGACTTTATTTCTCCTCTTCTTGAGGGAAAGCTTCTTCTTCCACTTCCTCTAGCTCTCCACATGCGTCTGATCTTTCTTGAGATGTAGGATATCTCATCATCCATCTCACTTTCATCATCTCCTTCATCTTCTTCAGTTTCTGTGTCATGAGATGAGTTTAGTGAAGTCTGTTGAGATGAGCTTACCTTTTTACCTTTGGAGCTACTGGATGATGCCTTCAAGGCTATTGTCTTGGGACGTCTGATGAGGTCTTCTTCCATCAGCTCCTGCTCATGAACCTTCAAAGATCCAAGGCGTTCATCCAATCTGAGAGTGCTCAGATCCTTGGCTTCTTGGATAGCTGTAACTTTAGGTCTCCAAGGTTTGGGCAGGCTCCTTAGGAATTTCCTTACCATGTCTTGATTTGAGTAGGTCCTTCCTAAAGACTTGAGGTCATTTGTAACGATAGTGAATCGTCTCACCATGTCCTCAATGCTTTCATCTTCATTCATCTTGAAGAGCTCATATTGTCTGACCAGTATGTTGATTTTGGCTTCTTTCACTTGATTTGTCCCTTCATGTTCTATTTCAAGAGCATCCCAAATTTCTTTGGCTGTGGTACATCCTGCTACCTTATCATATTCACTGCGACTAAGAGCACAGGTTAGCAGATACTTAGCTCTTGAGTTTAGAACATACCTTGCTTTTTCAGCATCAGTCCATCTATCTCTGGGCTTAACTATTCTCTGATCAAGCTCATCAGTGGTGAAAGGTATGTAGGGTCCATTTTCTATGATTTCCCATAGATCAACATGTTGAGATTCAATGAACAATCTCATCCTATCCTTCCAGTAGTAGTAGTCAATTCCATCAAAGGCAGGTGGCCTGTTGGTGGATGCTCCTTCAGGAATGAACAAACTTGTGCTAGGACCAGCCATGGATCTTTATCCTCTTCACACAGAGGTGTGCTCAACCCCAAGAGGCCGAGCTCTGATACCAACTAAAGTTGGCTGAGTGTCTCTAGAAGGGGGGGTTGAATAGAGACTTTCCAAATCTATTCCTGCAATTCCACACTAAAATTGATAGTTGAGATGTCCTCTCAAGTTTGTCAACTTGGAGTCTCTATTAAGACAAGATAGAGTTTATCAATTTTAGTGATGATCTTTATCTAGACCTTAATTCAAAGTTTTATCTTGATTATCAATTCAATTATATCTTTAGTTATCAAGCTGTATTAATTAATTCAAGATAAGCAGATATAAAGATAAGGTAAGAGACAAGAGACAGAGATCTTATCCTGGTTCACCCACTCCTTGGGCTACATCCAGTCCCCACAACCTGTGAGATTTTCCACTATTGACAAACCAATCAATACAAGTATTCTTACAGCCTCTTCAGGACGTCTCACTCACACTAAGCCTAGGCATTCCTATCTTAGTTGAGCCACAAGTATTCTTACAGCCTCTCCAGGACGCAAACACCTCACTCTAAGACTAGGAAACTTCCTATCTTAGATGAGACAGGTTACAAATAGAAGTTTGTGATAAGTCTAGCCTAAGCTCATACAGTGTATGGATATAAAGGAAAATGAGCTAGACTAAGTCTCAACTCTGGTTACAGTATTGGAATGATATACACAGAGAAGATATGAAAGAGACAAATGGATAATCTCAAGATGAGATGAGTCTGTGCTTCAGACAGCTGATGGATACACTTGAGATGTCTGTTGAGATGTGATAAGATGCTGAATAATTTCACAGAAGTGCAGGCAGTCTCTCTCACGCCTCAGCTCTTGACAATGTCCCTTTTATATCAAGACTTGAGAAACTAGCCGTTATGTGGCCGTTACAGTCCGTTGGAGCCTACAGCAGCAGTCACAGTCTTTTCAGTAGGCAGTCAGCAGCTTTTCAGTCTAAGGTACCGTGTTAGTGTCCTTGCTTTCCTTTATGTTGACGTGACTTGCTGTCTCTTGACTTTGAGTATGCATTCTGTCTTTTGTCCAGATTTTATTACACTCTTGTTGCATCTCTGATGAGATCTCATCTTGCTACGTCTGTTCTTGAGATGACATCTCAAGCTATCCATGCATCTCAAGCTGAACTAGCATCTGTTCATTGCTTGCATCTCAAGCTTAACTTGAGTCTCTTTTGGCTTCATGCTGAAATCTCTTCTATTCTTAGAATGTCATCTAAACAAAGGGCTTTTGCATCTCATGCTGTGTTAGCATCTTAATGCTGATTATGTGTCTGACCTTGGCTTGTATCTTAATGCTGCACTTGCGTTTGTTCTTTGCTTGCTGCTGAGTCTCTGATGAGACTGAATCTCATGACTGCATCTGATCTCTGTGTCTCAAGTCTGAGTCTCATGTCTGCATATGATCTCTACGTCTAAACTTGAGACTTGCGTCTGATCTTGAGATCGTCTCATGTCTGTATCTGATCTCTGTGTCTGAACTTGAGACTGCATCTGATCTGAGACTGTCTCATGTCTGATTCTGCATCTCAAGTTGAGTCTGCATCTCAAGTCTGATTCTGCATCTCTGTTGAGTCTACATCTCAAGTATGATTCTGCATCTCTGTTGAGTCTGCATCTCAAGTCTGATTCTGCATCTCTGTTGAGTCTGCATCTCAAGTCTGACTTTGAATCTCATTTTTGCTCAGCTTCATATTTCAAAGTACTTCTTTGTCATGCTTGGACTGAATATGATCTTATAATGAATTTGGGCTTGTCTCAATTTGACTTTACAGTTTGAGCTTGTCTCAAGCTGACTTTGAATCTCTTCTTGGTTTGGCATCTTCTATTTTGATCTTGTCTCTTGATTCTGAAGCTAAGTTAGAGTCTCATCTCTTGGCAGATCTTGCATCTGACTGTTGATCCTTCCTTTTAAGTTTGTAGATGAGTCTCTTCTTTGAGCATTGGTCTTAAGCTGATTTTTAGACTGAGCTTGCATCTAAACATGAGATAGCATCTTATGCTTGAGTCTGCGTCTCATCTTGACTTGACTTGATGATTGGCATTTCTAGTAGAGACCCTTTCTGATTTTACCTGAGACTTTACTCTGATGTGCACCTCTCTCAACTTAGGCTATCTTCCATTTAAAGCTTCTGAAGACTCTTGAGGCTTTCTTCTGAAATGACCTTCAACATATAGAACTTCTAAGCTTTGCCCATACTCCATAAAAGATTCTGAAGTCTGATGTTTCTTAACATTAGGATTCTGATCTTTCTAAAATCTTCATGAGAATCCTGTCTTTCTAAGATCTCACATATAAAACATCAGTAACTTCAAGAATAGAAAACATTAATTTTGATCAACAGGTTTGTTGTCATTAAAACCAAATCTAAGAGGGTTTTTGCGCTAACATCTTATGTATCTCAAAATCCTTTTTGCAGCCATCAAATGAGATGTCTTAGGTGCCTTCATGTATCTACTGATTATGCCAACACTATAAGCAAGATCAGGTCTTGTGTTGCACAAGTACCTTAGTGAGCCCACCATTTGTCTGAATATAGTAGCATCAACAGGTTCTCCTTCATCTTTTAGACTCAATACCAAACCTGTTTCTGCTGGAGTGGCTGCTGCATTGCAATCCTCCATCATAAACTTCTTCAAAATATCTCCAGCATACTTTGATTGATGCATGATGACACCAACTTCTGTTTGTTTGAATTCTATGCTAAGAAAATATGAGAGGAGTCCCAAGTCAGTCATTTCAAACTGCTTCAGCAGTAACTTCTTTACACTTTCTATTTTTTTTCCATTGCTGCCAGTAATCAACAGGTCATCAACATAGAGACACAAAATAGTCAGTTCAGCTGCAGATTTGTACTTCACATAGACTCCATGTTCTGAAGGGCACTTGACAAAGCCAATTTCTTTCAATACACTATCAATCTTCATGTTCCAGGCTCGGGGGGCTTGTTTTAGGCCATATAAGGCCTTTCTCAATCTGTAAACTTTTAATTCCTGACCAGTGACCTTGAACTCTTGTGGTTGCTCAACATAGACCTCCTCTTCAAGTGGTCCATTCAAGAAAGTTGACTTTACATCTAATTGGTACATTGACAAATTTCTCCAGCATGCAATGGCTGCCACAAATCTTACTGCTTCTATCCTTGCTAATGGGGCAAAGATTTCACCATAATCAACTCCTTCTTTTTGTAGAAACCCCTTTGCAACTAATCTGGCCTTGTGCTTGATTATCTCTCCATTTGGATTTCTCTTGAGCTTATACACCCATTGTTAGGAATATGCACTAGAGACTTATATATTTATGAACATCCATCACTTGTATCATGTTATTTTATAAAGGCAAGCTTATTCTTTTAGAATATAATCATTGTCCGTAGAATAGTAAGCTTAAACTTCATAAGAAATCAAGTAGATGACTTGATCATGAGATCTTATGAAGAACTATTCTTAAAATAGTCCCTAGTCAAATATCACCTCAGGACAAAGATGCATTTAGACTAGTATGTGAGTTTGTTGATGATCACATCTCACAGATCATGAATATGAGATATCATGTGCTCACATAGGTACACATTAAGAGTAATGGTGTACTGGACAGACCCATCTTAAGAACGTTGCATGGGTTGTTACATAAGTGTCATGAACGTTTCTTAAATTAATAAATGTTATATGAAGTCCTTCGACCTGAAATCACTACGATTCCTACATAAGGAATTATATGTTTTAATTATCATCAAACGTTACCTGTAACAGGGTAATCATAAAGTTGGTTTTTGGACATATAATAAATTATGTGGTGGAATGTGAGTGCCCTAGATGGGATTTGTCCCTCCTATGTAACGGGAGTTATATCTTTAGGCCTCTTGATAAAGTGAGACTGCAAAATGCATGGCCATGCTCAGGAGGATAAATATGAGATATTTATTTTCTGTACAGTCTACTTGGGGATCAAGAAAATATATATTGAACTATACAAGGTTGACACAATCCATGCCCTTGTGTTCAATTAGATATTTGGACAAAGGGACAAATCATATAAATTATTATAATAAAATAGGATTTATCAAAGTTATTGATAATCTCAATATTTGGATAGTGATGTGTTGCTAGATACCGCTCACTATTTATGATATTAAATATAAAAGGGTTTTATTTTAATATTATAACCAAATATTAAAATCCTATTGGGTCACACGCATACAACATGCCACTAGGAAAGGATAATAATTCTAATTAAATTAAATTAGAATTATTACATAATGGGCCAGGCCCATAAGTGTGAGGGTTAAGTGAGTGAGGGGGTAAAACCCTAGCCACCACTCTATAAATAGAGCATAAGATGCACTACCCCAGATACACATGAGCAATCGCTTCTTACTTTCTAAGGCTACTAGCAGAGCTGAGGAGGGTATCCTAGTTTGGTTGTTGGCGTGGATACCAATAGAGACGTGGCTACACTTGCCTCGTTTATAATCCTAATAAGGTACGACCTTTCGTTTCAATACCTTTTATGTCTTGATTCGTGTTTTCGCAAAACGATTATAACAAGGGAGGGAATCCATTTATTTCCGCTGCACCCTGACCACATGCTTGATTCCCTTCACCCATTTCACTGGTATAGGCTTTTTCTTCTTTGGTAGTGGCACCAGCTTCCAAGTTTCATTCTTTTCTATAGAACACAATTCTTTTTTCATAGCAGTAACCCAATTTGGATTCTGCAAGGCCTCATCACAGCTTACAGGTTCAGTTCCTGCAAGCAATGCTAGGTGTACAAGGTCACCTTCATCAGTAATTTGCTTATCTGTGTAGACTTCAAAGTCCCTTAGAGATTATGGAGGTTGTCTAATCCTCTGTGGTCTCCTCTGATCAGAATCAGCTGCAGGAAGTTCCATAGACTCTTAATCACTACTGCTCAGGTCCCTAGGATCACCAAATTTGACTTGAATTCTGGCTGTCTCAGTCACAGAATTATTCTTCCATTCATAGTCTTTCTGCTCACCAAGTATGACATCTCTGCTGATAACCACTTGTTTATTTTGGGATCAAACATCCTGTAGCCTCCAGTTGCATGATAGCCAAGGAAAATCATCAACTCAGCTTTGTCATCAAGTTTCTGTCTAAGCTGGCCAGGTACATGTTTGTAGCACAAGGATCCAAAGATTCTGAGATGAGAAATATCAGGCTTGGTGCTTGTGCAAGCTTCTTCAGGTGTGATACCCTTCAATCTGTTGGTAGGGCACCTATTGAGAACATAGACAACTGTAGAGGCAGCTTCACTCCACAGAGAATGAGGAAGGTTCTTTGACTTCAACATGCATCTGACCATATTCATTATGGTCCTGTTTCTCCTTTCTGCAGCACCATTATGATGTGGAGTGTATGGTGGTGTGTGCTCATGAATTATACCTGTTGTATCACAAAACTCAACAAATTCTTTTGAGGTGTATTCTCCTCCTCCATCAGTTCTCAATGTTTTGATAGAACTTCCACATTGTTTTTCAACAACAGCCTTAAATTTTTTGAATGTACTAAACACTTCACTTTTTCTTTTGATCATATAAATCCATGTTTTTCTAGTCAAGTCATCAATGAAAGTTATGAAATACCTGCTGCCTCCAAGTGATTCAACCTGCAATGGCCCATATACATCTGAGTAGATAACTTCAAGCTTCTGTTTTGACTTTACTGGAACAAAGGCTTTGAAAGGATTTCGAGTTTGCTTGCCCTCCAAACAGTTTCTGCACCTATCAGCAGTAGCTTTCAATTTTGGAATCCCTCCAGCCATCTTATGCATGTGACCTAGGTCTTTAAAATTCAAGTGACCAAGCCTGTGGTGCCATAACCATTCATCTTTACCTGTTGTTGTAAGTAGACAGTTCTGCTCAAGTACATGTATGCCAACTTTGAAGGTTCTATTTCTAGATAAAGGGGCTTTCAGTATCAATCTCTCCTGTTGATCATAGACTTTCATCATTTTGTCTGCCATTGACATTTTGTAGCCTTTTACAAGGAGTTGGCCTAGACTCAACAGGTTACATTCCATCCCAGGGACATATAGTACTTCATCAATACAGGATTCTTTGCCATCCTTCCTTTTTATCAAAACTCTCCCAATACCTCCAGTGACAAGTGTGCTTCCATCTGCAAACCTAACCTTATTCCTTTTTTCATCAAGATCAAGAAACCAGTCTTTGTGACCAGTCATGTGAGTTGAACAGCCTGTATCCAAGTACCAATTATCATCATTATCACCATTGAACTTGGTTGTAACCATCAACAATACAGGTTCTGTATCTGAGTCTCCTTCAGCAGCAAGTTGTGCCCCATCATCTTGTTCTTTGTCTTTATACCAACATTCATTAGAATAGTGTCCCTTCTTTCCACAACAATAACATTCAACATTCTTCTTATCCCAATTCTTCTTTCCTCCTCTACCTCTTGTGCCTGTAAAGCCACCTATTTGCTGTACTGAACCACCATTCTTCTGCTCAGTTTGTGATTTCCAGTTCCCTTTAGACTGATTTCCTCATCTTCCTCTTGAGTTCTTGAATCTGCCTCTACCTCTTTTAGATTGATTGCTGTCAGCAGAACCTTTTCTTGGATTATTCTGAACCTGCAGAGCTTGTTCAGAACCTTTGTCTGCAACCCTTTCTTGAAGTCTTTGCTCATGTGCTTCAAGTGAACTTTGTAATTCATCTACTGTTAAGGACTCAAGATTTTTAGATTCCTCAATTGCAACCACAATGTGGTCAAATTTTAGAGTCAAGGTTCTCATAATCCTCTCAATTAACATCAAATATGAAACTTTCTCACCACAACCCTTCATTGAATTCACAAGAACCTGCATTCTGTTGAGATAGACACCTACACTTTCACTTTCTTCCATCTGTAATAGCTCAAACTGTCTTCTGAGGGTTTGGAGCTTGACTCTCTTCACCTTTTCATCACCAGAATATGCTTTGCTCAGAATATCCCATGCTTCTTTGCAGAACCAACTGTTGCGATCTTCTCAAAGTGAGGATCATCAACACATTGATGCAAGATGACTAAGGATTTGCAGTCCTTCTTCTTTAATTCCTTGGCACCCACTTTCTGAGTTTCCGAAGCTCCTTCCTTGAGGACTTCTATCCCATTCTCAACCACATCCATCAATTCTTGGAATCCAAGAAGTGCCTTCATCTGAACATGCCATCTGTTGTAGTTCTTCCCAGTGAGAACAGGGAGATTCGCGGGAAAGTGACCATTGGAAGCCATAATCGAATAAACACGATCCCTTCTTGATCGAACCAATGCTCTATGATACCACTATTAGACTAAGGTTTCCTATTCTCTCAAACTCACCCGAGGGAGAAGAGTAATTGTAAGGAGATAGAGGACTTGTGTTATAGTAATGAGAAAACAGAATGAATATCTAAATTTTATTGAACAAACAACATCTATTTATACAGGTAATCTACCAACTAACCTTCTAAATTCAGTAACTAACAAATTTTGTTATTTCTGTTACAACAACCAGAACTAGAATTAGAATTATAGTTAACAGGGGCTAGCTCTCCCAGCGGACTCGAACCCGAAACCTTGCTTAAGGGGAATCAAGCATGTACCACTTGAACCAACCCCGTTGATATATATAGGTATTCTTTGAGCGGGAATAATATTTTCCCCTACATAATAAATATCTATTTCCTTACCTATTATACGTAAAACTCTTGCGAGTACCCACAAGTGAAGGTAGAGCATTTCTATTTCTTATGAATTGAAAAAAGCAATGAAGAAAAACAACCAATCATGGATGATTATTATCAATTTGCAGATAGAAAAACATATAATGAACACGTAGCCAACGGTCTACCATAATAGTTTTGTAGTTCTATTTTTTATAAGTTAGAGTATGTTTACAAATTAGAA
The DNA here is from genome assembly GCA_026901365.1 of Sesbania bispinosa. Taxonomy (NCBI): domain Eukaryota; kingdom Viridiplantae; phylum Streptophyta; class Magnoliopsida; order Fabales; family Fabaceae; genus Sesbania; species Sesbania bispinosa. Next base: position 75,191 of record QLOH01001094.1, on the reverse strand, counting down.
AATGAAGAAGAAAAGGATGTGAGAGATTTATAAGAAGTTCGCCCTCCTATGTTTGAGATGAGTTTATTTTTATGCTATTATGACTTACACGACCCTTCCCCTTCCCTCGAATCATTTCCATTCCTTTCAAACTCCTAAATATACCATTATTATTTATGTTTTGCTATACCTAAGCTCTATGTTTTGGTTTGGTTAATTCATCTTATTTATGGACACAACTTCTTGAACATATTCCTAATAAAATCTATGTATAAATTGTGGAATTTTTTTTTTCTCATTCCTAAGTATTCTCATTAATCCTAATTTAATTTAATATAAAATATTAATAGTGGCTATAATACATTTAGTCATCATTTTCCTTTATAAAAAAACATGTGTAAAATTCACACATTACTTTTTGAATTATTTCATCTATAGCTTTCAAGATTTGGTTAATGTGCAAAATTGAATAGAGTTTGATTTCAAATAGAGGTAAATTTGGTAGTTAGAGGGGATTTTTAAAAATCAATACATTGAAACATATTTTCTTAATATGTGTGTTTAAATAAAAAAGAAGTCTTATAAATAGGATCAGAGAAAGTATTTATAAGTCACGTGGAAAGAGAATCAAACTCACTAAACATAAAAGGAGATGATGACTTCCTCCCTTCCACCTCTCCCCCTCCATTTTCAAACCCTCAAAGAAATCAATGTAGCACTTGATGCAAACCACTCATCAAATGGTCACAATATATATGATTATTTGTTTCCTTTACCAAATAAATATGTTTATAGTTCATATATAACTTTTTCAATTATTCCTTTTTTTTTCCTTACGTTGCTATTAAAATACTATGGATAAATTGCTACACATTGAAAATCATTTTCTAACACACACAGAATTAACAAATAAGTTATATGTACTATTATTGCTATATCATAGAATTTATGGGGTCAATAAGATAATAAATAAAACTATTTTTTATAACAACAATAATTAATACTTATAAGAATGCATTAATATTAAAATTATTAGATAATAAACTTATAATTGGATATAGAATGAATTTATAATAATTCAAATTAATTGATAAAAGGGTAAAATTGATAACCATAAATGAGAGAAATATGTTCAGTTTAGGGAAAATAAAAAGAAAGAAAGGGATGGACAACAGAAAGAAAGGGATGGACAACAGAGATCCTAATATATTTTCTCTCTTTTGTTTCGGAAGGAAAAAGAAAATAATGAAAAAGTGGAATTTGCTTTCCTTCTAAATTAGTGTGTATATATATATATATATATATATATATATATATATATATGTGTGTGTGTGTGTGTGTGTGTGTGTGTGTGTGTGTGTGTGTGTGTGTGTGTGGCAGGGAGATGAGGGCCTAAGTGTTGATTTATCTAAAATACTTTTCATTTTGCATCTAATAATAATAATAATAATAATAATAATAATAATAATAATAATAATAATAATAATAATAATAATAATAATAATAATAATAATAATAATAATAATTTTTAACTGTAAATTTTAAATATATATATATATATATATATATAAACATAGTTAATTACCATAATTTATTTTTGCTTGTGGATATTTTTGTCAATTTTATAATATATCTTTTTCTTTCCCCTCACTTTTACTTTTATCTTCTCTCAAACCAAATAACTTAAAAAAATTATCTCACTTTCCATTCTATTTCTTTACTTCATTTTTATTCTTCAACTTAATTTCCTTCCACAACTAAATATATGGTCAATTTAGTTAACGAAAGGGTAAAATTAGTTTACGAAATATATTGTCAACCTTTAAGTTTAAGCACAGATATAAAGAAATTCATGAATTTTAGACGAACATATAAGCATATATATATATATATATATATATATATATATATATATATAGAGGGGAGTGGGGATGACGCCACACCACACCAATCATGTCGAAAATATTTGTCCCCCACTAAGTACAAATGAAAATCAATTTAATAGTGAGAATGTAATTCTTATATAAGAAGAGTTAATTTTTACTACATATAGGGTGTGTTTGGCAAAACTAGCTGATAAGCTAGCTGGTAGCTGATAAGCTCATAGCTTCTAAGTTTCGAGCTGATAAGCTAGCTTATTGAATTAGAAGTGTTTGGTAAAATTAGCTGATAAGCTAGTTAGTAAATGTAAAATGAAATAAAATAACATAACTACATGAATTTTATTATATAAATTCTATTTGTTTTTTTGAGAAAATATATATATTATTATGTAATTATAATTTTATATTTTTTTAAAAAATAATTAAATTCTCATTAAACCTTTTTATTGATAAAATATTTAATTAAAAATTAAAATAAATAATGAAATTAATAAAATAAATAGTATAATATAAAAATAATTTCATAAAATAGTGAAAATAAAATAAAAATTTTATTAATTCGTGATTTTTTAAATTTTTTATTATATATGTAATAATAGGTAAAAAGAAATTGGAAGGTTTTTGTCACTAAAATTAAAAATATATAATAATAGATAAAAAGAAATTAAGAATAATAAGGGAAATGTATTAAAACATAAGGGGTAGTGATGGAAGAAAATTAAATAAGCTACAAACTAGAAGCTAGAAGCTAGAAGCTAGGTGAACTAGCTTATAGCTTATAAGCTAGAAGCTCCTAAAATAAGCTACTTTGATGTACCTTACCAAACACTTTGTGTTGATCAAACTAGCTTATAAGCTAGTCAAATAAGCTAGAAGCTAGCTTATTGGCCTTGCCAAACACACTCATATTATACCATACATAAATGATAAAAAATAAAAGTTTTTTAAATATTATTTAACCAATTTAAAAAGTCACATTATTACTTTGGGAAAGGATTCAGTGACTTTAAAGAATGAAAGTCACTGTAACTTTCCCTCTTTTTAAGCCATTAGATTAATCCAACATCTTATATTTTGCCCACTGTTAGTTTTATTTTTTAGAAAAAGAAAAAAAAAAAGCTTCTTTTCACACAGAGAGAGAGATACGAATAGCTCCACTGTTGTGCCAAGAGAGGCAAGAGAGGAATGAGAACAAGAAGGGACCATGGCCGGTGGGCACACTCCGGGAGCCAAGACTTTAGATCGAAGACCTCCATTTTGCTTCTTGCTACAAGAACTCTTCAAAAGCTTGTCGCTCCATTCATTTGATCCAACATTATCCGTTGTTTTCTGCAAAATTTTACATATGATATTTATTCATTTTGTGAAATTGGTGGGAATTTGTCAAGTTGACGTGAGGGTGTTTTGTGGAAAATGTCTCTTTCAATCTGTTGTTTAGAATTGAGCCATTATTTATAAGTAGGCTTTAGTTATATGGAATGTGAGGTTAATCTGCAAGAAAAAATTCTTAAAGGATTTATGTGGAATGCGAGTGGGCTTTCAAACCCAACACCACCAGCTGGAATAGGACTTCTACGAACTCTGTATCACACCCATACATGGATAGAAAGTATTGTAGAATTGTAAGAAGTGATACTCAATAATAATGGCGTGAGCATGCGTTACAGGACTACCACAAAAGCAAGTTATGTAAGTTGAATTTGAAGAGCGAAAAAAACAAAGAAAACATTAGAAGAATTCTGGGATTTGAAGGTGTACAGAGTGAAGAGAGAAAGCTTGATGATTGAACAAGAAATAAAAAAGCCTTAGCGGGTACTTTGAAAGAAAAAGGGAGACGAGAATTTTGGTCAGGGACATGAAAAATTTAGTCAATAAAAATGGCCATTTATTCATAATGTTTGCTTTTGTAAAAGCTATATGGAAATTGAACAAAAAACAAGAAGAATGTTGCACAGTACCATTTGCCAATCCATTCTCAATCTTGCTAAGCTTGCTCGTAAGCAAAAGGCAAAAGATTTTTTTTTCTATAAAAACACTTTAAGACAAGTGGCAAAATTTGAAGCATTGGATTAATCCAATGGTCACTAAATCAAGAAAGTCACCGTGACTTTCACCGTAATATATATATTATGAGGAGGGTTCAGAGTAAGTTACTCTGAGCATTACACCACTGATCATTATAAATCAAATGTGTTTTTTCAGTAATCCAATCGTTGAATTATGTTTATTCATACTCATGATTATTTGTGTCAAATTTCGTAAGATTTTGATACTAATAATCTGATAATCAAATGATTGCATGGTTTTTTCATTTATTTCAAATGTATATATGACGTTAATCTTGAGACATCTCAATGATATATCAAATAATTTTGAATTAACATAAATTTTTATTTGTATGATCTATACAGGGGCGTAGCCATGGGGTTGGCAGGGGCCACGACCCCCCAAAAATTTTCAATTTTTTTGTTATCTATATAGGTCCAATATAATATATTTCATGAACTATTACTTCGTCCCTCTAAAGATTTTATAGATTTTGTAGTATTAAGTACTTCTTTATGATTCTTGTTATTTATCTTTATTTTGTCAAAAAAATAACTTTTAACTTTTTATTATTTCCTTTTTTATATTAATTATTATTTTATTTAGAGATGATAAGATAATATTCAAAATTACAAGTAAGATATGATTATAAATATTGCTTATAAAAATATTTGATTAGAAATATTAGTCTATTAAAAGTAAAAGGATCAAGAGGGGAAACATGTGAGCATAAAAAAGAATATGAAAGAAGGGAAAAAAATATCATTAGGTAACATAATATAACATTAAAAAAGATTGTTTGATTTTTTTTTGTGTAAACCATAGCTATTCCCTATTACTCAGGGGCAATTCTATTCGGGGCTTAGTCACATTTAAGACTCCTCACCCCTCCCAAAGATTGTTTGATTTGAATATGTTTTTTAGAATTATATTATAAGAAAAACTAAAAATTTGATTTACAATTATTTGAATTAAATAGGAGATTTAACGAAAATGCAGTTGAACTTCTTACACTCAGTTCAACTTTAGATCCCAAAGACTCTTTGAAATCATTTGATATTTAACTAACTTGTAGAGAAATTCATGCAAATTAAGAAACGAACAATTTTATTTAAATTAAATTTACTATTCTTAATTAAAATTATTTAATATTTTTATTATAATTTTTAATATTTATGATCCGGCCCCCAAAAATAAATTTCTAGCTACGCCCAATTTCAATCCAACGACGGATTACTTAATTATCGTATAAACTCCTCTCACTCTCACATTAAAATGACCTTTTGACTAAATAATAACCACACAAGTTCATGCATATGGAGAGACGAAGTCCATCTGTTCAAACTTTATATAAAAATAATTATATGATATAATAGTAATTTTTTAAATTTTATAAATTATTACTTTTTAACTTCTAAAAAGTAATAAAACATTATTGTTTTCATAACTTTTTCTATTTTAAAAAACGTAAATAATTATTATAATATTTTAAACCCTTTCAATTAAAAAACCTATGGACACATAACCATACATCTCCTTATCCGTTTCTTTTCTTGAAGTGCTCCTTAACCTTAATCATTCCTTATCCTTCTTTTTCTCTTTATGTTAGTTTCAGAAGTACGCCGCTTTTGCTACAGTTTCATCACTCTTTAAGCATTGGATATTAGTTCATTTTGATCGATCGATCGATACAACAAAAGTATATACTATATGTCCAAACTTCTGTTGACTTCAGCAAATATTGTTAATCTTCCAAATCTAAGTGATACCAACATATCAAAACTCACAAGCAGATAATTCAAAAGAAGGTCCCATCAGTCCTATCTTAAACCAAACTAACGCACGAGGTAATTAACGCGAGGTTCATAAATCGAGTTCTTTATGCATGATATAATTTATACTAAAACTTAACAAATAATACTATTAATTATCTAGATTGTACGCATCACCAATATTAATTTCAATAATAATGTTGGATTTGGATGCATGGTAACATACTAACATGTTAAATATATTATTTTAATTGTTGTTATCCCTGCTCATCATGGCCGGCCCAACCCTAAAGCGGGCAAAGCACCCGCTTTAGGCCCCCAAAAAATATCTTTATTTTAGGTCCCTAAAAATATTTTATTTATTATAAATATTTTTTAAAAAAGTAATCTAATAAAAAATTAGTAAGTCATATTAAATTATTAAGATTAACTAAGTTTTTTTTCTTAAAAAGGCCCCATTTTATCACAACTTTCTCTCTTCTCATAAATAATAATTATTAATAATTAATTATATCCATTTTTAACATTGATTTGCCTCATCACTTATTCTATTTCGTTTTTTTGTGTCTTTTTTTTTCTGATGGTGTTATATTGATAATACATATTTTCTCTTAATTACTCCTTCAGGCTCTCTTTTTTGTTAAGTGTAGAGATTTGTCCTTTAGTAAATATATATAAATAAGCATGTCACTTTACTTGAGTATACTCTATTGTGTCAATGTGAGTAGATTAATTTATTTAAATATATAATTTTTTAAAAAAAATATTCTAACAAACATACGTTAATATATTGAATTGAAAGATAAAAAAGGCCTCATTATAAAAATCGCTTTAGGCCCCTATAAACATTGGGCCGACCCTGCTGCTCATATTACTTTAAGGTTCAAACCTCAATATTTTCCTTGTATATAAACAAATTAAAAATTTCCATTCAGGATATATATATATCGCTGAGTTTGAATGGTCTCTATATATAGTACTGTGGTAGGCTTTCTAAAAAAGTAATGCTTTTATTTATTTTAAATCTGCCAAATTAAGAAGTCTTTCATTTCTAACAAGTAATATTGCTCTCGCTATACCAACGAGGGTTGGTTCAAGTGGTACATATTTGATTTCCCTCAAGCAAGATCTCGGGTTCGAGTCTTTTGGATGAAAAAATGCTCGCTGGTAGAGCTAGCCCCACCATGATATGGATGTTCTCGGCTTGACCCGGTGGAGGATACCTGTGGTTAAACCAAAAAATATTGCTCTCGCTATGTAATTAATTACATGCTAATTATCTAGCTTATATATAATTCATTAACATTTCTTTATCTCTCTGTTTTTTACCCTTTCGTTCAGAACTTTTCTTGATCTCTTGAAATTAAGGTATTTCGTGATTGTTGAGGGGATGATTTGTTCAATTGTTGGTTCGGTATACAACTTTGTGAAAGGGTATTAGAATCCAATGTAATATTGTCTTGTTAGTTTTTTAGTTTTTTTTATAAACAGAATTTATTAAAGATATATAGTACAAGAGATAACCTATATAACATATACGTTAACTAAATCCTTGAAGGCCACCAAAATTAGATACCCACAAATATAAATATGACTAACCTATTCTAATGATAGAGAATAATAATTTAAAAGGGTAAAATATGTTTTTAGTCCCTATAAATGGATAGAGTGTTGTTTTTCGTCCTCGTAAATGTTTTTTTTCTTTTACGTTCTTACAAATGTAATTTTTTTAAATATATCTCTGTTGTTAAAACTCTGTTAATGATTACCAATTCGAGTTTTGTTTTTAATTCTTGTAAATTTCTTTTTTATTACATCCTTAAAAATATTTTTTTTTAAAATGCATCATTGTCGTTTTGTTTTTAATCATCGTAAATGAAATTCTTTTTTATTACATCCTTGCAAATAATATTTTTAAAATGCATCATTGTCGTTACAACTATAGCTTCTTCTTTTTCTTCTCATTCTCATTCTCCTCCTCCTTTTGCTACTCATTCCTCGGCCTTCTCCTGTTTCAGGTGTAATTTAATTTGAGCTCATTTTCAGAGTTGTGACTATATGGGAAGCGTTTTTAGTTCCTCGATCTAACTCTATATCTATGCAAAAAAAAAATTTATTTAAAAAAAAGTATGATATAAAAAGGAGGAGGAGGAGGAGGAGTAGAAGATGAGGAGAAGCGGAAGAAGAAGAATAACGAGAAGTAAAAGGAGGAGGAGGAGAAGAAGAAGAGGAACAACCGCTAAAGTTAACAATATTTAACGACCATGACCAATTTAAAAAATATTACATTTGTGATGACGTAAAAGAAAGAAAAAAAACATTAACGAGGACTAAGAACAAAACTCGACCCATTTACAAGATCTAAAAACATATTTTATTTTACCCGAGTTAAAATTAACCCAACTAATAATACCCAAAGGGGTTAACACACCAATCAAAAAATTGAAATTCACTTACTAGAAAACTAATTTCAAAATCTTACTTTAACTGAATCAATAACACGGAGAAAATAACAAGGTACAATATTCCTAAAAACAATTTCATTCCATAGAGACCACAAATACCACAATACCAAAAATCAAATTAACATTCAAATTATTTTCTTCTTCCCTCTTGAAAATTAGATTCTTAAATTGGAAGCAGAAATCAAATAAATATCAAGAAGCACAAAATAAACACTTATCTATAATTGAATACCAATACCACACACTAGAAGAGGAATCTCAAGAACAAAATAAATGGGTACTATATATAGATCTAACTCGTCACTGAGTAGACTCTAGTGAAGGAACTTGTTGTTGTGGAGGTGAGGGGGGCTCACCTAGGACTTCTGCTACTTCTTCTTAAGGTTGTTGCATCAACACAGAAATATTTTTCTCTACCTTCTCATCACTCCAATTCCAAGCAACATTTTCATCAACCTCGACATCTTAACTAATAGTGAGCTTCTTGGTTTGTAAGTTATAGACTTAGTAGCCTTTTGAGACTAAGTGTTATACCCCAAGAAGATGCCTCGTACATTCATGTGTTCTAGCTTATGCCTCTTCTCATATGAAATATAATGTATATGTAGAAAATAGATTTAAATACCTTTAGGTGCTTTACTTATGGCTTTTGCTCGTTCCAAGCTTCAATCGGTGTCTTATCCCTAACTACCTTGGTTGGACATCTATTGAGTATGTAAACAATAGTGTAGGTTGGCTCGATCCAAAAGGTGTTTATCAAGCCTTTTTATTTAGTAATGATCTAACCATCTCCATGAATGTGCAATTCTTTCTTACTGATACTACATTTTGTTGTGGAAAATATGCGACTGTAAGTTATCGTTAAATGTCTTCATCTTCACAAAATTTATCAAACTCGTGGGAGGTGTACTCTTTACCATGATCACTTCTAAGTATCTTTTTTTTTCCTATTTCCCACTTGAATTGCTTTTTGATAAGGGCCTTAAGATTCTTAAATATTTTAAAGACTTCTGATTTTGATTTGATGAAATAGACCCAAGTCATTCAAGAAAAAGTATCAATGAAGAGGATGAAATACTTCTTGTTGTGGAGCGATGAGTCGATGATGTCCTCATTGGTCTACATATATTTGTTTGAGTCAGGTACAACAAGTTTTTTGCTCTATATGCTCAGAATCAACTACTGGTTGAAAATGATAGTTGGTGTTTCTTACCAAGAAGCAGACATCCTTCAAATGCTTCATTATTCTCTTTCAGGCATGAGAGATCTCTTATCATATGCTTATGCTTATAACAACTTTGAGGCTTGGGTATTGAAGTGGACAAATCTTCAATGCCAAAAGTCAGGAGTCGTTAACTTTTGCCTTCATGGTAGTGTTAGTGCCATGTTTCAGGCTTATCGGGAAACTTCTTTTCCTCTTCTCCATCTTTACTTGGTTAATCTCTAGCCTTTTATTGCATATATTTTGCATGTATTTCCTTTCTTTATCTATAATGTAGTCAATGGTTGAGATATTTTCTTTAAGGTTGGGCACTAGTAGGGCATCACCAATAAGTCTCCTGTCTTTCTTCGTCTCCACCATAATAGTGTATTTTCCTTTTGATTACATGACAATGTCGTTACCCATTTGAACTTTGACTTTGAAGGAGTTATCAACTTCTTTAAAGATGCTTTCTCCCTTGGCCATGTGATTGTTTCACCATCATCCATGTACCAGTTTCCACCCATTTCATTAATGGAATTTTGGGTACCATAGATGTTGCTCACAATTATGCTCCTCAACAAAATTTGTGGCTTTCCACGATACCGATAGTCTTTTTCGACATAGTTTGTCTTCTTTGCATATGTCACATAAGGAATATTCATCTTGATAATTTCTAGGGAAATTTCTAGAATTCTATTTATTTCTAAAACTTTCTCCATCATTTTCCTTTTCTCCATATTTGTTATTCTAATACCATAATTTGAGCTTGGATTAAAGACATTCTTAACCAAGTCCTAACCATGCCTATTCAATCTTTGTTCAATCGTTGTCATAATTGGGGTCGAACTTATGAGGAATAGTGATTAGTATTTTTTTTGTGAAGAATGTTTTCCCTGTAGGATCTTATTTGACTTATTGTTTCTTTTATCTTGGAATAGAAATCCTTTACGGTCTCGGACTCCTTCATCTTTAACAATTCAAACCCACGTCATAAGGTTTGGAATTTTATGACACGTACCTTTTTGCTTCCTTCGAACTCCTCCTATAGTGTATTCCTTGTTTCTATGCCTGTTGTAGCACCCATTATTGTTGGAAAAATGGCCCCCATCATTGCTTGTTACAGGATAAACAATGCCTTCGAATCTTTTTGTTTGTTTTCTTTCAACTCTTTTCTTTGAGCTGCGGTAAGAACTAAAGTGTCTGTTGGAGCAGTGAATCCTTCTTCTGTAGTGTCCCATAAATCTTGGAAGCTAAAGGTTATCTTCATTTTTTTGCTCCAAAAATCATAATTTTGATTGTTAAAAAAAGGTATAGGAATGATGATGATTGAATGGTGTTAGCCATAGGTTAGAATTTTTTTTTAAAGTTGTTAAGATACAAAAAAAATTGGAAGTAGTTGGATATTATTTCTATGCTTAGTGAATGACAGAATGTACGTAGCTCTAGTACCACTATATATTAGTTTTTAAAATAGTAGAATTTTATGGATGGTATGGTATTGTAGAGTTGGCTGAAAGAAAAGTGGGCTTTTAATTAGAATGTAGTTAAATAATAGACTAAGTGAAATGTAGTAGAACAGGAGAAAGCTACCAAGACACATGATAAGGCTTTTGAAATTAAACTTTCTAATTGCATATTTTTATAATCATTTGTTGGGGTTTGAAATAAAAATTTTGATAATTAAGTCTTGTAAGTAGGAAGGCTTCTTTTTCAATTGCTTTGGCACAAGCTATTTCGATTTCATTAGAAATATTTTTTCATAATGGATGATTGGGGAAATGTAATGGGTTATATATGGAGGTCTGATCTTTAAATTTCGATTGCAAGAATGAAGAAAAGAGTGGAGTCTTATACTCAAAGATGAAATTGAAAAATGTCTCATTTTTTTTAAGAAAAGATAGAAAAACTTCTTAAAAAGGGGTTTCAAGAAGATGGTCAAAGAATTTAAAGATTCAAAGGAGTTTTTAGAGTATCATTCGAAGAGTTGGTATCAGAAGGAAGTTATTTGCAGTATTCAAGGGAAATTGAAGTAATTTGATAGCTTGGGACAAGTTCCAATCTCTTATATATAGTGTCAATGGTTTTGTGTGTCCTTTAATTGAGTAGCCCACTTTAGAATGAAAACCTATAAATAGGTGTTTGAACAATGTAATTGGGGTTGGATATTATTCATTCTCAAACTCTTTACACATCCAATCAAGAGACTATTAGCAATTAAGAGAATTGAGTATATAATTCCACCAATTTACTTAATGCAATTTTCATTCTTTTAATCTTTTTTCTTGTGTTGATTTTTCTTTCTTTTGATCTATTTGTTTTCTTTTCCGTTTTAGTTTTAGTTTGATTTTTTTCTTCCTTGTTCTTTGTCCGCATTATTTATCTTCTATGATTTCATTTTCATAATTTTAAATATTTATTACATTTCTAAAAGTTTTCTTAATAAAAATACTATAAACCTATTTCTTGAAATTCTTTTTTAGGACTCGATTCTAAATATTAGATTGACCTTTTAGAATCAAAAGTGGAATTCTTTAGTTAATTTTACTCGAAGAATTTTACCACAAACTTTTACAATGAGAGCTTGTCTATATATAGATCAAGCACTGCGATGCATTGTCGATTGTTCTTTAAAAAGTTAATTACTATATTATAGACGACTATAATCTAGAAGACTAGAACCATCATATAATGTCCTATAGGAATTTTCTAGCTTTTTCTACATATTTATACTACAACAGGAATCTAAAATTCAAATTTCAACATATTCAATCACAAAATAAACACTACTTTTATCCAACATCCAAGCCTATTTATCCCTCTTATGCTTCATAAGACCAACATTTCTTAATAAAGGAATTAATTAAGAGCATAAATCCTCTTTCCATTAAATGGATATTATCCTTCATCCTAAGATCCATTTTCTATACATTATTCACTACAAGAAATTTGGGAATTAGCGACGACCCTAGAAGGGGAAAATCGTCTCTACAATGCAATTAGTGACGGCTTACTGACGACCACAAAGACGTCGTTAAAATACTCGTCGTTAATATCGTAGCGACGGGCAATAATAGTCGTCACTACGTAGCGTCTGCTTACCGACGCTAAAGTCGTCGCCATGCTGAAGTCCGTCGCAAAGTGAAAAGATCACAGGTCATCGCTAAGTCGTCACATCATAGCAACGGCCTAGGTCGTCGTTACTAATTATATATATTTTTTATTTTTTAACTAGTGACGGCCATGGCCGTTGCTAATGACTATATTAATTTTTTTAATTGAATTTACGGTTTTATATTTAATTTTATTTTAATTTACGGATTTACGATTGATTTATAGAAACTTAATTTTTTATTTATTTTATAAATTTTATATCATATTTGTTAACGATCTAAAATATAAAGAAAAACAATAAATACTATATAAAAACACCCATATAGAGAAAAATATATGAACAGTATATATACAAAGTGTATACAAACATAATACAATAAAAAAATCACGGCTGACGACGACGACGTTGCTGTGGTCGTGGACTCGTGGGCCATAATCCTCATCCTCATCAAAGGGTTGGTCATCCAAGTCGCCATCATAGTGCGGGTGTGGCTGAGCCTGACCGAAGCTGATAAAACCACCCGCACTGCGGGCATCCAGCACTAACTGCAACTGTTGTCAGAGTCGTGCGAAGTCCTTCGTCAACCGTGCATACTGGGCCTGACATTGATCAACCCTCTCTTCAGCTCAGCTAGCCTGCATCTTTGCTTCAATGGCCTCATGTCGCAAAGCCTCGTTAGACAAATGTCGTGACCCGTCGCTCCCGTTGGTATGGGCCCGACACTCTTGAGTGATGCTGGTCACACCAAGAAGAATAATGCTTGACAAGTCACTGGTGCCATAACAGCGACATCGAGTCTTGCCACCAACAACATCCTTCCAGATTTGTAGTTTGGTGGACCCATCAGTGATGGAGTTGTCCCCCATTTGTGATTCCACCTCCCTTAGGTGGTCCTGGTAATTTGTCAGTTGAGTAGAGATGAACTTATCGTTAGTTAGTTATTTTATTGCAAATATATCAAATTATATAAAAAAACATGTACACTGTTAAGCATAACTTTTCCTTACATATGTGGATCACGATCGGTCGTCTACCTAGCCAACACCCTTTTTTGTGTGGGTGGCCACAAAAAACTCATCGGGATCTACATCCCACCCAAGTTGTCGTTTACACAGAAAATTTCACTAATTAAATATCTTAATTTCAAATAAAATTATATAGAAGAGTAGGTTTTTACATACCATATCCAGCACGACCTCAGTGTGGGCCTTGAGGCCCGTGGTGTGGACTGCTCTGCCTCGACGAGAAGCCTAATTGCTTTTGTTACGATCGAAATTCCCCTTGAACTCATGAGAGGCCCAGTAGGCCAAAGGACCCTCCCAGGCCTCCCCACCACACGAAGTAGGCCTAGTCCCACTCGTCCGGACCTTGTTCAACATATTCCGAAGGCGTCTAGCAATTCTCTGCTTGTACACCTTCTTAATTTGGGTCTCATCCTCAGGGACCCAAGTAACTTTGCTCTGCAAAAAAAAAAAAAGAAAAACTTTCAGGGTAAGTCATTTGAAAGTGTCATAACAAGTTAAAAAAATAATGTTATTTTGAATTAGCAAAAAAGGGAGCTCTTTCTAGTTCATCTTCGATTGTTATTCTGGATTCTTTGGTGGATATTTTAGATCTTCTTTTAGGTGATGCTAGGGGAGTTTGTTATTCTAGGAGTAGATCTAGGTATTTTATAATTTTTCTTTTCTTTCTGTTTCTTTATTTTTCCTTATTGTACCAAAAAAAAAACTTATATATATATATATATATATATATATGTATGTATCAGCTTAAAAATCATACATAGCAATTCAGAAAAAAATGTTTTGGGAAACCATAGTAATTTAGTAAATGTTTCTGCTCCTAAAGTGATTAATTAAGTCAAAATTTAGCACGCGAAGAAAAAACATGAATTCAAGATGCAGACATCTAAAGAAAAAAATAAATAAAGAGAGCGTTGATTCCTTCACAATTGTTGAACACGTTATATGCATGGATGCATGAATTATTACTTTCACAATAGAATTATATTCTAAATGAATTGTGAAAGAGCTTTTGAGTTTATATTTAATGGCTTCGATCGCCCTATAAAGACCATAAAAAGAATATTGTTTTATCTTTTAATTTTATGGATTTGATTTGAAGAGTGGAGTCCATGAAAACACACACATGTATATTAATTCGATATGAGAAGATCTCTTAAACATCAATCTTCTTCCAGACTGCAGATTTTTTCTCGTACACATATATACCAATCGATGACTTGTTTCTTTCATAGGAATATTCTAAATCATGAAAACATTCAATATTCTTTCAAATTATGTTTTGGTATCATTGATGTGGGCCTCTTGATTTGGTATCATTTACCCCTTGATAGATGACCTATCAAGCTGGATCTATTATGATGTTGACTTCCCAATGTTTATAATAGATAATATTGAAACACTATATCGTGTTAATTTAATGACACATTCATTAAAATAAAGTTAATCTTTACTGGAAAGATTCTGTTTAGGCTTTTTTGGAAAAAAAAAACTATACCTTGATTAGCCTAGGAATAGCAATGGGTAGGTACGATAGTGTCTATACCCATAACCGCGCGTTTAATAAAAGCTCGTACTCGCGCTCATACCTGCATGGGCAGCTACTTTAATGTCTGTTATCCGTTGGGTGCGCACCTGTATGTCTATACTCGTGCCCGTAATTTAGCTAAATGAAAAATAAATAATTCATTAAAAAAATATTTATTAAAGGAAATTATAATTCAATTGAAAAATTACTCCAAAATCATTCAAACATAATTAATAATAACTTAATTAAATCGAAACACAATACGTTAATATTCTAAAACAAAACACATGATTAATATTCAAAACTTTTATTAAATATTATAATATATATACTTTCACATCACACGATGTGTGTCTCTTCTGAAATGAGAGAGTCAATTTAGAGAATAAAATAAGTAATTTTGATAATTAATTTAAAAATTAATGGTTAAAATTGTGATCATGTGTATGATTTTAATTATATTTTTTTAAAAAAATTTAACCATTAATTTGAAAATCATGTGTATGATCATGTGTATGACTCTATTATTTTAAAAAAGTTAAATCATTTACTTTTAATGTTTGAGTTGACATGATACTTTTACATTGTGTGGATATATAAATTTATACTAAATTTTACCACAAAATTAATTACTTTGAAGGTAAAAGTTTCTAAATATAAATTATATTATTTTAAACTTATGTTTAACTATAATTAATTCTATAAAATTAAATTTATAATTTAGAAACACGCTCAACCGAAATACATAGTTATATACCATGCATGAAAACTGGTCGGAAAAGAGAAAGAAAAACATACATGTCCTTCTAGTACTGCCACATGTCCTTCTAGTTTCGTGCATCTGAGCAAACATAAGAAATGGCACTTCGTGCTCAAAGTTGACATAGCTAGCTTACTTGCGTGTCAAAATTTCAGTTCCCATATATGCAACTTCTAAAACAACATGCCACATACATATGACTGGAAGTCAATGAAGACTGTTATATGAAAATGATAAATCCAACACACTGAAAACAACTAAAGATAGAGTGATCGATATATTTCTTAATTTCTGCATTTTCTTTTTGAAACTTCAACTCACCGACCTTCATGGCAACTGAATTTAATTTCCAAAAACTAAATCTGGAAGTCTGATACACCATTCATTACTAATGTATTGATTTTTAGCTTCAACTAGTATTTTAAAAGAGGTAATAACCTAAAAAATAATAAAATATGGTTAAGTAAAACATAATTTATTTTAAAATTCAAATAAAAATCTAGAGCCGTCAAAATGGGCTACCTGGCCAGGATCAGCCGCCCGACTCGGGTAACGAGCTTTTACAGGTCGGGCTAAAATACCCGGCTAAAATTCGGTCTTGTAAAATAAAAGTTCGAGCCCGGCCCAAATCGGGTAGCGGGCTTTATGTGGGCAGGCTCGGTTAAATCCTAATTTATTAAAAAAAGTACTTTATTAAAAGTTTAAAGAATTATATTTTTACAAGACTAAAAAAATTACAATATAATTATAAAAAAATAAAAAAAAAGAGTTCATATACCCTAATAAAGCTCATTCAAATAAATTTAAAATACATTCTAAATTCCAAACGCATTAGTCCATCAATATATATTAATCTTAGATACATTTATCACATTCAAATAAATTTAAAACACATTTCTAAGTTTCCAATCCATTCCAAAACACATTAAAAGATTTTTCTCAACTTTTCATTCTTACTTTTCTAAAATTATCCTTTATTGATAGAAAAATAGACAGTTTATATCACAAAAAAAATTCAACGATAAGTATTCAAAATAAAAGAAAGAAGTGAAAATTACATTCGATATATTATAAAATGTAATTTATATAAGTATATATATATTTAATTTATTTATATTTTACTAATGTTTTTAGTATTTTTTATGATTATGAAAAAAACAATATTTTCAATTGAAAGTTACTTAGGTGGTACTTATTATAATTTATACTTTGAAAATAAGTGTTATACTATGCTTTGAAAATAAGTCTATTTGACTCGATCAAAACATAGGAAAAACGTGAAGAGAACACGACTTTGTGACCAGACAAAAAAGTATGTGTTTACTAAGTGATTGATATAAAAACTTATACTTTATATAATACCCTGCAACATTTTCTTATTGTTTACAGATATTCGGGTAGTCCGTCGGGCTACCCGATCCCTGGACTTGAATTTATTGCGGGCTTTATTTATTTCAGGCTAAAAAGTCCGACAAAAATTAGGGCTTAAATTCCAGTGCTTTGTAAAAATGCGGGTTCGGGCGGGCCTGTCCGGTTGGGCTAGCCCATTTTGCCGGCTCTATAAAAAACTATAAAGTAAAATAATGTTATATGAAAATGATTAATATATTTAATTTTAAAAAAATATAAAAGACACAAAAAATAATGTATTTTAAATTTAAAAAAAATAACTAATTAATGGTCACAAAAAAATTAAAAATAGCTAAATGAATTATCTAAAGAATAAGAAGATTACTTTATCATAAAATTAAAATAATAACTATGTCAAAAATTATGATAAGAGCTCTAATAGTCTAAGAATTAACGTGGAAAAAATTTCATTAGAGTAAAGTATTTTATATTTAAATCAGTACTCAAATTATATATATATATATATATATATATATATATAAAAGAGTAGGTGTTTAATTGCAATTTTCTTTTTTAGTTAGGATATTAATCTAGGGCATGTTTTATTATAGTGTTTAAAAGAATTATTTTTTTGAAAAAAACATAAAAGAAATCGATTACCTGTTTTTTTTATATGTTTATTTAAAACTACTTGTTCTTTAATTTTTAAAATAAAAAATAAATTATCCATTTTAGTTGTTCTTTTTTGTTTTCTTTGACTTGTTTTTTTTATGATTAATTATTTTTCTTTCAAATTAATTTGTGAAATTATATTGTTTTTTACATCATGATTAATTTCCATATATTGCTAAACAATGAAATATAATATTACGTCATGGATTGAATATGAATATATGAATAGAAATATAAGATGTCAATGTACAAGAAATTCGGAAAAAATGTGAAGCCATAATTAAGGTGTGACAAATTACATTCAGTGTATTACATAAAAATAAATTTTTTATCTAAATTTTTTCTAAGATTAAAATAAATTCAATAACAAACACAAAAAATCAACAAAAGTAGTTTTATCAAATAAGAG
Source organism: Sesbania bispinosa (assembly GCA_026901365.1). NCBI lineage: Eukaryota > Viridiplantae > Streptophyta > Magnoliopsida > Fabales > Fabaceae > Sesbania > Sesbania bispinosa. The sequence goes on along the minus strand of QLOH01001094.1, from coordinate 56,989 downwards.
AAGCTGACCTACCCTATGCCATCTATAAAAGAGATATCAATGTCGATTTTGAGTTTGTGAACATTGACTATTTTGAAACTTCACTGTGTGAAAAAAAATATATGTAAAGTAATTCCATATATTTAAATATATATGTAAAAAGTATATTAACATTTTTAAGATTTATAACTTATATTTATACACAAACAAATTATATTCTAAGTTTCATATTAAAGAGATTTTTTAGAGTAAAAACAGTTATTTGAAGAGGCTGAAACAAAGTACAAAGTAGTCTATATGGATTGATAGCACTCACTGCCTTTTTTTTGCTAATAAATTAGTAAAAAAGTTTCTCTCTCTGTTTACATGTAACACATTCATACAATTAATCTTAACGCGTAAAACATCTATCAAGTTTAGATAGTTTAACAATTTCCAAGGCCTATTTTCCTTTCTCAACCCCCAACCTATTGCAATCGTAGAGTCACTCTTTATTTGAATGTTGCAAAATTTAAAATCCTCACGAAACAATAAAGCTTGAAGGATAGCATGAACCTCTGCTTCATATGCTCATGCCACTCCAATATTCTTAGCAAAGATATCCAATACATCACCATCTTCATATCTAAGAACACCTCATATCCGGCTAATGAAAAAAGGGCAAGTGGAAAGATCCCCTATCATGAAATGTGCATTGTCATGATTGTGGTTATTGTTTTAGTATGTTCATGGACATGGATTGTAATGTTGCATTCCATATGTATGTTTACCCTACACTGCATGTTTATATATGCTCACTGGGACTTTAGTCTCACCACATGTTTTGTGGAACACTCTAGATGCAAGGACTCACAGCCTTAGGCTTGATGGAGTTGGACTTGGAGGTCCAAGGAGGGTCGTTTTAGATTATTTTGATGTATTCGAATTAATGTGAATGTGTGTCTATATATATATATATTATAATTAAGTGGATTGACAACTTAGTATTTTGGGCCACTTAGTGGCATTTATATTGTATTTATGAACATATGTATTCATGTTTGAGGCTTAAGTAACATTGGAATATCTAAGCACATTGTGTGTATGTATGATGATATCGATAATTTCGGGAAAAATAATTCTGCAAATTTATATGCTTCCAACGGGCATTATTTCTAGGTTTACGAAATTATGACGTCACATTTACACTGATTGAGCATAATTTTTATATATTGCTAAAGATAAAGAAAAATGAAAGGAAAATAGAGAAGGGGACATCGCAGAAAGGGAAAAGGGTTAGAAATGAAACTATCTTGCAGGGGAGAGAGATTTGTGGTTGTGATGTCATCGTGGAGGCAGAAGTCGTAGATGGCAGATGTTGTCGGAGCCCATGTGGTGGAGAACGAAGGTCATTGCAAAGGTAGAAGTCGTGGATGACAACTGGAGCTTATGTGGTAGAAGCAATGGACATCATCGTGGAGACTGAAGGTATAAACATCGTCACAGAGGCAGAAGGTGTGGACGTTGTCGCGGAGGCAGAAACCATGGACATCATCACAGAGGCAGAAGTTGTGGACGACTGTTGTTGTTAGAGCCTATGTGACGGAGAACGACGGTCATTGCGGAGCGAACAACAACACAGGTCATGGACAATGTCAATGGAGCCAACGACACTAGATGACTGGAGAGCAAACGACATTGGAAGAGGGAAGACTAAAGAGCGAATGACACAAAGGGATACTGTGTATTCATGAGAATTAGGGATTTAGGATTTGTTTTTTATTTTTATTAAATTAAATTTAATAAAAATTAAATTGTGACGTCGCATAATAACCAATTGTTATTGGATGTTAGTGTAAAACTGATTCACACTGACAATGCATACTTATTATTCTCTCAATTTTTTATATTATCATTTACAATTCCTCTCCTATTTATCTCCTTTTTTAATCGTCACTAATAATTCGTTTCATTTTTTTAAAAAATTTAAAATTCTCTATCCAAACACACACTAAATTCACAAATAGAGGTTTCCTAAGTGTATTAAGATCAATAATTATATATTTGTTATATTAGAGATGTAACAATGATAATTAAAATAAATTGTCAGTTGAATTACAATAAGATTTGTAATTCCTTCTAAATGAAATTACCAAATTGTATTTATCATGAAACTTCAAAGACTATTACCTATCATCTCATGTAATTGTTGCGCTTTATTAATAATTGATTTTAGAATTTTACAGTAATATAGTTACAAATTAATTTGGATGAGACAACATAATAAATTAAATTACTGACATCAACATAAATAATTTGGAGGCGCAAAATGAAATCAATATAAATAATTGAATTGAAAGAAATAAAAAATCCTTGAAGGAAGCTATCTAAAAGAGTAAACCAACACTTTAGTCCCTGAAAGTATGGTCAACTGTCAATTTAGTCTTTGAATTGAAAAAACTGTCAATTTAGTCCCTGAAAGTGTTAAACGTCAGTCAATTTAGTCCTTTTGTTTCACATTTTGTTAACTAACGCACAGTAACAAGAGGACTAATCTGACTGACGTTTAACACTTTCAGGGACTAAATTGACAGTTTTTTCAATTCAGGGACTAAGTTGACAGTCGACCACACTTTCAGGGACTAAAGTGGTGGTTTACTCTTATCTAAAATCTTGATTAAACACGTACTATTTTTTTTGGGTCGAAGGTTCTGAGTTTCCATTTATCAAGGCCCAAGGGCCCAAAAGAAGATACAATGAGACATGGGCCACTGTTATTCCCACTCCCACCTTTTTTTCTTTCTCTAACTACCCCACCCCCTCCTCCCTCTCCCCTCCTCCTTCTCCTGATCCTCACCCCCACCATCTGTGTCCAGAAACATAGAGACATTGAAAAAAAATAAATGGAAAGAAATCAAAGAAAGAACTGGGGAGAAAAAAGATTGAGAGAGTATGGGACTGCATCAACAAAGAAGAGTGGTGTTGTAAGGTTCGAGAAGGTGACAATGGTAGACATGTAGTTGCGGGCCACGACGGGCGCATGTTGCAATGATGGCCATAGGAGGACGACACAGGTCCTACACGGACGCGATGACAATGACGCTCCTTCCCTGTGATGGTCATGTGATGTATGTGGTGGCCATAAGAGGGTGTGGTTAGCCGCGGGTGGGTTGCGTTTGCATACAAGGTGTTGGTGATAAATGTGGCTTGGAGGTTGGGGCGGGGAGAGAGAGATTCAGAAAGCGTAATGGGCAAGGGAATGCAAAGATAGAGGATGCAAATTGACTTTCGGACAACGCGTAAATGTTACACATTCCAATAGAAGATTTCTATTTTTAGTTTCTTAACGGCCCTTGGGGTACTCATTAGCATTTTCCTTTCTTAAATTCGCTTACGGACACATATGTCTGGAAATCAATTTCGGACACGTGTGTGTGTGTATCAATTTTTTTTAAAAAGAATGGCATACTGACACAAGTGTCCAGAAACTAATTCCAGACACTTGTGTCTGTAAGCCATTTAAAAAAAATAAAATTGACTTACGAACACAAGTGTCCGTAATTGATTTCTGGACACACATCTCGTAAGCCAATTTTATTCTCGTCCAGACACGAAATGTGTGGAAGAGGTGAGGGTAGTTAAAATTCATTTAAAAAAAATACAAAAGGAGTGAGAATAGCAAAAAGAGATGGAAAAAGTACTAGCCAGAGAGTCGAAGTAAAATGCAAATACTCTTTACCAAAAAAAAAAGTAAGTACATGACAAAAGGAGACCAAGTACACTAACTTCGGGATAGTGTAGATAAACTAGTAGTATGTTTTGTTTTTATTAAATCACCTTACAAACATGGATTTATGTTAATGCCATTAAAAGGAGCGTTAGTCTTATGTATGTTTGAAACGTGATCTTATGTAAAACAAACATACTAACTTAACTTCATTGTACTTTACAACAAAAAAAGGAATCCTAACAAAACAAAAACCCCCAAAGCCGTAAGCAAGAAAGCAGCTAGGGATCGACCCTCTGATGCGGCCCCGGAATGGATGAAAGCTGAACACACGGTTCTAATTTGGTTGGCTCCGATGTAATTAAATTAAAACTGGACAGAAGGCAAGAACAAATGGTCTGGGCCTAATGCAAGCATTGAAGGCCATGGCCCAACAATGTTGATTCTGGGCTCACTTTACATTTCGACAAATGAAGACTTCATTCACAAAAAAAAAAGAAACATAAAAGCTTAAACCTTGGCATTTCTTCAAATGTTTCTTCCTCAAAGGCTCAAACCAAATGCTTAAACCCTCAGCAATTCAATGCAAGTTGGATTGGGGATCAGAGAATGGTGGCTGGGGAAAAGAAGTGGATGTTACTGTTTGCAGCGATGGATGACCACCAGTAAGCGAGTCCAAGACAGGAGCAAGAAGAAGAGGGTTCATGAGCTTGAAGTAGCAACCGAGAAATGGAAGATAGTCTCCAAAATAGTCTTCTTGATGGAGCTTCTCAAACAAGAACCAGAAATGGTCATTCCCGTTCGCTCCCTCGCACATTACCGCAAGCAGATCAACCTCCCTAAACCCCACCGAATCTCCGATTTCCTTCGCAAAACACCCAAGCTCTTCGAACTGTACAACGATTCCAAAGGGGTGTTATGGTGCGGCTTGACCCAAAAAGCCGAGGACTTGATGGAAGAACAGCAAAGGGTTATCGAGGAACACACGCATAAAGCCGCAGAGCACGTTACTAGGTTTCTTATGATGTCGGTGGATAAACGGCTTCCGTTGGATAAGATTGCTCATTTCCGTCGAGATTTCGGGTTGCCATTGGATTTTAGAACCCATTGGGTGCATCGGTATCCTCAACATTTTAGGGTGGTGAAGACCCTTGATGATGTTGAGTTCTTGGAACTTGTGTCTTGGAACCCTGCTTGGGCAATCACTGAGTTGGAGAAGAAAGTGGTGCCAGGGATAACTGAAAACACCACCTCGCATACCCCAGGTGTGCTTTCTCTTCCATTTCCGTTGAAATTCCCTGCAAATTTCAAGAGGGTGCATCGTTATTATAGAGAAAAGATTCAACTTTTTCAGGAAAGGTCTTATTTGTCTCCCTATGCGGATGCAAAGGGGCTTAAAGCTGGATCATTGGAATTTGATAAGAGGGCTGTTGCTGTTATGCATGAACTGCTTAGTTTTACCATTGAGAAGAGGCTGGTGACTGATCACCTCACTCACTTCCGTTGGGAGCTAGTGATGCCTCAGAAGCTGATGAGACTTCTGCTGAAGCATTGTGGCATCTTCTATGTCTCTGAGAGAGGGAAGAGGTTTAGTGTTTTCTTAACTGAAGCTTATGATGGTTTGGAGCTGATTGAGAAATGCCCCTTGATGCTCTGGAAGGAGAAGGTCTTGAATCTTGTTGGTTATAGGGGAAGGAAGAAGAAGTTTGAGGCATACAGTGACATGTCTGATGTGGAAGGTGATGATGATGGTTTGTGTTTGCTCCAGAGTGACTCTGAAGTGGGGGACTTGCATGTGCAGCTTGAGCAACAGGATACCATGGACTATGAGGATCCTTTAGTAGGGGACAATTCTGAGATGGACGTTGGAGAGATTGCCTGAGCATTTAGAAATTGTAAAACTTCATTAGGTCAGAGTTAAATTTCAATTTAAACTCCTGTTTTCTCAGGAACATGCAATTTTATACCTTAATGTAAATCAATTTTGAGTATTGTTTTCTAACTTAATTGGCAACTATAAATCACAAATAACCTTATAGTGCTCAAGTTTTGAAAACTTGTGACATTTTAAACCTGGGGTAATATGTTTCTTCTGTTGGCTGAAATTGCACAAATATGCTTTCACGAAATTCATCATGGTTTCTGTTCTGCAAGTGAAATTGGTTATTACAAATATAAGTTGTGTGACTGAAATGAAAGCCAAGCCATCATTTAAAAGAATCAATAATCCATTCCTCCTATGGTTGTTTCATTTGAAACATGTGGGAAGATATGTAAGTACTACATGTGCTGTACTTACATATGAGTCTGTTGACTCTGTTCTGGTTGTGAATTAAATAGTGTGGTGCAAAATTCCTGCGGATATGAGGATGATTGAGATGCTAAGTAATCAAGTGCTTGTTGATCAGTCTCTACTGATCCATAAGAGAAGTATTGGGTTTCACATTTGTTCTTATTATTGGTAGTAATTTTGGATCTTTTCCTTCTTGACAAATCCACAATTTTTAACTTATCAGTTTATATTACTTGACTACTTGGGGTTGTTTCTCACTTTCTCCTAATCTCTATATTTTCTTTTTCTATGAGTTTATTTTCATTGTCAGGGAACAGTTATGGTTGCTGGTAGGGCAAGAGCTGTTGTGGTGGGAGTTATTCCTAACACTGCCATGGGCAGCATATGTGATTCAATGTTGCGAACAGAGCATGTAAGTATTGAATTGTTCAAATCTATGCTTTTACTGTTATGTCATTGCTTCGTGCTTTTTTTGTCTGCTGGCATTCAGATAATCTTTTAAATCTTAATCTGTTAACAGCAGTAGATTTTCTTTTTGGGCAACGAGTGTAAAATGATGCTGCAATATATATATGTATTGATACTTCTTAAATTTTCTCCCCCCTACACATTCAAGTTAGGAATAAGCTGGTCTTTTATGGATTTGGGTGTTTCCCTAGTGATCGTAATTGATAATATGGGATTAATCACCAATTATTCTGAAATGGAAATTGTAATTACTAACACAATGGAATGACGTTCAATTTTGCAATCTCCAGATAATATCTGTAATCACGGTAGTCTTGGGATTTGCTTCAGCAATACTGGGGCTGTTATGCTGCATAAGGAATTTGAGGGTAGATAATCTTGGGTGGTATGGTGTTCACATGCGGTTGCCATGTTTTACCATCCATTAGTATTATTGTGTGAGAAAACTAGTAGTTTGAATGAAATCAAAGGAAAGTTTGATGGACTCCTAATCTCCTATGTGGTTTGTTAATTAATTGGGCTTTAAAGGAGTCTAGCTGATGGTGTTATCTATGGAACGAGAAAGCTAGATATTTTTAAAAACTTTTTGTGTAAATTAATATTGCTTATTATTATAGTGTGAACACTCTGTTAATTTGTATCGGTGCAGCCTCTGCTGCCTACTGACTCAGCTGGTGCTGAGGCAGCTAGTTGTTAGTCAGTTAGGATTTTTAGTAACTGTTAGCAACAGCAACTCCAATAACCAAATCCTTTTAAATGATAGGTTTTTTAAATCCAAATCCTTTTCAATGGTTTGTCCCATAGAAAATTTGGTTTTCTTTTACCTTTAATTATTGGACTATTCTCCATCTGGTTTATCCTGCTTTGCAGTGCTTCTATGGGACTCTCCACTTATACCTGAACCAATGAAGGCAAGACTCTATCATCTTTTCTACAATAAGTGCTATCCTAACTTTCTCGCTAGTACTTTCATTCCTAATCCTATCCGGTCTTAACTTTTATATAAATAGATAACAGATACACTCTTGTAAAAAGTTAATTTTTCAGTCACAGTTATCAAGAAGAGGCTGTTGCTGTTATGCATGAACTTCTTAGTTTTACCATTGAGAAGAGGCCGGTGACTGATCACTTCACTCACTTCCGTTAGGAGCTAGTGATGCCTCAGAAGTTAATGAGGCTTCTGCTGAAGCATTGTGGCATCTTCTATTTCTCTGAGAGGGGGAAGAGGTTTAGTGTGTAGGATACTGAAGCTTATGATGGTTCCGAGATGATTGAAAAATGCCCCTGTTCTCAGCCCTCATGCTACTAAGGGGTTAGAGAAACTTGATTCCAATGGTCCCATCTAGTGAAGAATGGTTGTATTAGCAGGACTTGCACTGAACCTCTTAGCCTGGAAATGAATTGGACTAAAGGACATATTCAACATTTCAATAGTTTGGTTGATTGTACTGGATGAATTCATATTTTTTTGTAAGGTGTGATGTTCCATAAGGAGACCAGGTGCATATGGGGCTGGTGGGGGATGTTTATTTTATGCATGTTATTTTTAAACTGAATTACATGAAACTGTCTGTTATTGTGTTTGAGCTTGTGTCATAAATTTAGGTTTCTGCCTTTTTTAAACACAACTTATGGTTGTTGGTTTGAGTTTATAATGAAACTGCATTGATCTTGTCTTAGTTGAGGATCCGTAATCCTTAGCCTTTTAACTTGAAGGTATCAAAATTTTTTCAACCTCACATCAATTTTCTGTGTGTATCCTTACCATCCAACCATATATTTAAGGAATGCAGGTCAGCTACTTGAAGATTACCTGTTAGTCAGCGATGACAAGATTTCCTTCCTATGCTCTTGGTCTTTCCTGTACCCCATTTTGTTTTAATTTGAGAGATTAGAATGTCCATAATTCAAACAAGCCTGCTTGATGAGAATGGAAAATCTTTTGTCTTATCATCCTTTAAATCTTTGAAAGTGATGCTTTCTATCTGTATTCTTTTTTCTTTTTCTGGTTTATAAATTAATATTGACTTAGCTTAATACTTTTGTTTAACTTTGGCAAGTTGGTTGGAATTAATTTTCATCTTTATCTGTTGGCATCTTCATTATTGAATGTATATATTTGCTTTGCTCTCCATCAAGCTATATGTCACTGTCAGAGTTGATGGAAGAAGCTTCAGTTTTTCACCAAGGGCAAGGCAGATGAATTTATCCCAAAATCATTAGTATCACATCTGCCTTGCCCACTCTTTTTAAAGGCAGTGTTTGTTGCAACAAACTTCTTAAATATATGCCTGTGTGTTGGAGTGTAATATTCACATGACATAACCAAGTTCTTGGCCAAACCATTTTTTGCAAAATCTGATCACTTAGAAATAGCTTAATTGGGAGTTGCATTGCATCCTTGATGTGAAATTTCTTGCATTGTGATTTGTGAATTTTGAAAGGTGATGTAGAGAACAAAGAACGCAGCTGGTTGCACATCAGTTTTTAACTACACATTTTTTTTCCCTTTTTTGTATGCAATATTTCAAGTTGATTGTTAAGTTCATGCTTCACCTGTTTCTTGGGGCTATTAAAGACTAGAATTAATGGCATTCCTGTGGGGGCATGGTTCGAAACTCGTAGACTCTCTTAGAGCAAGGCTTTCTTTTTTTCTTCCGGTACCATTAAATGTATATTGCTTCAACAGTAACATTGAAAATACAGTCTATGATGGATGACTCGTGTAGTTAATAATATGATACACATTTAATTATATATAATAACGCAAATAATATATCATGCTTATCAAAGGGTTCTGACTCAGTTGGCAATGCAGACTGAAATTGTGGTAAGAGTTCTTAGGTTCAATCACTGCTAAACTCATTCTTAGGGAGGGATGATGAGTCTTAACAAAAAAAAATCTTATGCATGTGAGAGCAAATGAAAAGTGCTAGCAACATAACACATTCTTTAATACACTTTTTGTGATTGGTTGGTTGATTTTATCACATTGGGAGTGAAATTTACGGAATTTGATGAAATTTCTGAAATTTAACCAATCACACATAGTGTATTGGAAAAAGTATATTAAAGAATTTGTTAGTAACAATCATCTAGAGTACATTATAATTTCAGAAGTTCGGCTTATGCAGTTTTTTTTTGGGGGGTCAAATGGCTTATGCAGTTGTATTCGTGCTTGTTTCATTTCACCCCACTTGCCAGGTTGGATTGTGATGTGTAACCATGAGAAACTTGTTCAAAAAAGGGCTGCGTGCATTACACTGAGCAACTCCTCTAGGAACATAAACACCGTCACATGTGATGGAACCCATAGAAAGACAGTAAAAATCACATGCATCCAATAGTGGACAATGCTGAAAGTGAAACATATACAATACTCTCTCTTTTACCCAGTATCTGTGACTGTGAGGTTGTGGTGCTTGTGTTGTGTGTGCTGGGCTGGTTGGTGTGTTTTGTAAAACTTTTTACTTTTATTTATTATTTTATTTAAAAAATGTTATTTTGTTTATTTTTAATTTTTAATATCTGTATAAGAAATTGTGAATTTTTTTTTAATTTTTCCCAGTCAAATTTAAATACACTCTGAAGAAAGAAACTGTTAGTGATTTATCATCAAATTTAAATTCCCATGTAATGATGGTTTATTACCGGTTTGCAACAATGAATATCAATTCGGTTGGAATTGATTTTAAGTCATTTTTATTCAACGTGATTCGTAAATCGTATATAATTCATTTACCATGATTCTATAAATCTGTCAAAATCAATTATATCCAACTGTAAATAAAATTTAAATTTTCTTAAACTAAATATTCTATAAAAAAAAACTAAAATAAAAATATATCAATATCCTAAATGCATAATAAAATAAATATCCTAATCTACATCATAATACCATGCTATACCCTAATCTATATTAGAATATCATCTTATTTTTTTGCTTTAAAAGATTTATAATAAAAATAACAAAATGTTTTTCTTTTATAATCTTTTACAAATGTTTTGAAAATGAAGAAATACAAATGTCATTTTTATAATTATTAATAAAAACAGAAATTAATCCAACATTATTGCATATATGTTCCCATATAATTTTGGCCATTGATCTTAATGTTTCTTTCACATTGCCATTTGGGGTGGTTGTGAGTTTTCAATTTTTGATTTTTAAAAAAGTTTTACACGGTCACCCAATGATGTGTTGCCACATCATTTATTGAGTTTAATAACACATGAGGTGTCATGCTCATTAAATGATGTGGTAACATATCATTGGGTGAGTTTTACACCGTCAGTGTACACTAATTAAACTCAAAATTTAATCAAGTTTTTACAACTCATAACTGAAAACTAAAAATCATTTTTTTATGATTTTCAACACCTTCATTTTGAAAATCACAAAAAAGTGGCTTTTAATTTTTAATTTCGAGTTATAAAATTTGATTGAAATTTTTTAAAAACTAAAAACTAGGCACTACCCCAAACGGTTTGCTTACAGCTGAGTTGAGGTATGCATTTACTTGAGGAGCGAAAGAAGGTGGCATAACAGTTACTACAAATTAAGGAAAACAGAGAGAGAAAAAAGGTAGTGGTAGGGCAGCTTAGAAAGAAATTGATACCAATTGTACACATATATCCGGAGGCCAGCTGGTGGCCCATTTAGATCTGACATTCATTGTTCACAAGAGAGTAGAGACACATATAAATGTTTTTTTCCAACACAAGAGGAAAAAAGAGATGATAAAAATACAAATTCCCTCTCTTCTTTAGATTGATTTTGAACTGCTGCATCCACTTACATTAAATGAAAAAATTAAAGCAGTTGAAAAGTCTCAACTACACAAACATCAATTAGGTGCTAGCATTAACTATTCTCCACCCACCTCTTCCAAATCAATTTCATATATATACATACATACACACACATTGTGGTATAGTAACACAACACTAAGCAATCAATCAATCTATTAATCTGTTGTTGTGTTCCGGCATGGCGAGTGAACGTGATATGTTCTCAGCAGAGATTGTGAACCGTGGAGTTGAATCATCAGGGCCAAATGCTGGATCATTGACATTCTCAGTGAGGGTGAGGAGACGCCTCCCAGATTTTCTTCAATCTGTGAACCTTAAGTACGTGAAATTGGGTTACCATTATCTGATAAACCATGGCATTTACTTGTTCACCATACCAGTGCTTCTGGTTGTGTTCAGTGCCGAGGTTGGTAGCCTTAGCAAAGAGGATCTATGGAAGAAGCTTTGGGAAGATGCACGTTATGACCTTGCCTCTGTTCTTGCTTCTTTTGCTGTCTTTGTTTTCACTTTGTCTGTCTACTTCATGTCAAAGCCACGTCCCATTTACCTCATTGATTTTGCATGCTATCAACCCCAAGATGAACTCAAGGTATATACTTTTTTTTATTATTATTATTTTGTTTTCAAATCCTTACCATTCATTATTATAATTTGTAGTGTGTAAAAATGTTTTTTCAGACCACAGAAACATGGACAATGCATACATATTTATACTACTTAATATTGAAATTAAACATTTTTTTATGAAAATATGAAATGTAGTAATCATTTGTTGAGAGTTTCTTAAACCGTGTTATGAACAAATTATGGAAAAGTTTAAATTGTTGAATAAAAACAGATTTGAATGCATGATTATCTAACACTATGTATATATTTTCTCTTTTTTTTAGCATTTTAATTGTAGATCTCTATGGAATCGAAATAATCTAAATGTCCATGGTCTAGGAAGTTGTGTTGAACACATATTAATGTGAGAAACTTTTTTAATATTCTATTTATACTTTATAATTTTTTTAGAGTTTTAAAAAATTTTCTGCTTATGGACATTGGACACATAAATATATTGTAATAATTAAGTAAATTATGATATTTTATTATGTCTAAAATAATTCGTGCTAAAATTTGAATTATTTATGACTCGTTCAGGGTGATTGTAAATTTTCAGTTTTTTTTTTAAATTTCCAATCAAATTTTTACAATTCAAAACTAAAAATTGAAAACATTTTTTGTGGTTTTTCAAAATGTCTGTTTTAAATATCACACAAAAAAAGTTTTGAACTGTAAAAATTTGATAAAAAATTTTAAAAACTAAAAACTTAAAACCCACAACCACTTGAATAGGGGCTTATTCTTTCTAATGTTCTAGAATTTGTCTCTATATTAATTTTTTATTTAATTTTATGTGTTGTTTTATAGTAGTGTCCATGTCCTATATTTTTCAAAGTTTGTAATATGATATCAGTGTCCCATGTCATCTAAATGCAACACGGTATGTGATATTAAAACTAGTTTTGATAAACTTCTTTCTTTACAAGAATTTATAAAAAAGAAAATATAAATGACCAAAAAATAAAATGAATTTAACTTTTTTTATAATTTAAAATTAGACTTTGTAACTCAATTTTTTTAAAAACTCTTTTTTTTTAACTTTTCTATAAACAACTAATTTCAATTTATAAAAAAAAAATTCACACATATTCGTAGATAATCTAAAATCTAAACACATACTTTTGTAGCTTGATGTTTTTGATTCCCAACCATATTAAAAAGAAGTCAAGGATAATTGGTGTTATTAATTAAGTGAGTGTTTAATAATTTGTTGAAGGTGTCAAGGGAGCAATTCATTGAGGTAGCAAGGAAATCAGGCAAGTTTGATGAAGGAAGCCTTGAGTTCCAAAAGAGGATCCTAATGTCCTCAGGGATAGGGGACGAGACTTACATCCCAAAGACAGTAATCGCTTCAACTGAAAACACCGCAACCATGAAAGAAGGTCGTGCTGAGGCATCCATGGTTATGTTTGGAGCTCTCGATGAACTTTTCGAGAAAACACGTGTCCGTCCAAAGGACGTAGGTATTCTAGTTGTGAATTGCAGCATCTTCAACCCAACGCCATCACTCTCAGCAATGATCATAAACCACTACAAGATGAGGGGAAACATATTGAGTTACAATCTTGGTGGAATGGGTTGCAGTGCTGGGATTATTAGTGTGGATTTGGCAAGGGACATTCTTCAAGCCAATCCAAATAACTATGCAGTTGTGGTGAGTACAGAGATGGTGGGATTCAATTGGTATCAGGGAAAAGAAAGGTCAATGTTGATTCCTAACTGTTTCTTTCGTATGGGTTGTTCTGCTGTTTTGCTTTCTAACCGTCGTCGTGACTATAACCGTGCTAAGTACCGTCTTGAGCATATTGTTCGCACACATAAAGGTGCTGATGACCGTAGCTTCAGGTTCGTTCCTTTTCCCCCAAATTTTGTGCTTACTTTTCTTTTTAGTTTTTGAGCTTTCTAATTAAGCACTGAAGAATTAGCTGATGTGTTGCATAAATACTCTCTTTTCTTGTCCTGCATGTTTGCGTTTTGGAAAAGAAGATTATTAAGTGTGTGTTTAGTTTTAGGAAGGACTTGGACGAAAATGATATAACTGTTAAAAAGATCACAAGCACTAATAAGTGTTGCATTGCATCAACTATGTGCACCTCTTTCCTTTTAGGTCTCATAAGAGAATAAGAGAATTATTATGCGACGGTTTGATTATGTATGAAAACTGTTGGTGATTTTACAATAAAGAAAAAAAGAGTAAACCCTCCTTTTGGTCCTGAAAAAATTTGACATTGGTCATATAGTATCTGAATAGATGGAAATTGCATTTTCATCCCTGAAAGATTAAAAAGTCATTCAACTTAGTCATTTTTTGTCAAATTTAGTCCTTTTAAGGGACTAAGTTGATGTTTAACAAAAATTTTTAAGGACTAAATTGAATTACTTTTTTCATCCTTCAATGACTACTTGAATAACCTTTTATCTTTAGGGATGATAAAATGTAATTTTCATGTTTAAAGGTCTAATATGACAGATTTCAAATCTTTCAGGACCAAAATAAGGGTTTAGTCATTAAAAAAGAATAAAGCCTCAATTTGATCTATGAAAGATTTGAGGTCGACCACGTTAGTTCCGGGAAGATGAAAAATAATAAGTGTTCTATAAAAATAAAAGAAGAAAATAATAGTCTCATAATATTATGTATAATTATAAGATTTTGTACATGTAAAACTAATAATATTTACTTTTGTTATTTTATATATGCAAAATTACTTTTGTTATATTGTTTTTTGTGTTGTTATTATCATCGCTACACATTTTTCCTCCCACTCTTTCTCTCTTTCGCTTTTTTTAAAAAGTATCAATGGCCCACAATTGCTTGGGTTAGCTTAGCTCTATGACATTTCCTTTTCCTTATTTTTATAACCGAACTGGATATATATGACTTCTCTGTATTTCACCAAAATGAGTTTTCAGCAAAAATTAAGAGATGTGGACGAACTTTCATGTGGGCCTGTGAATAAACCCCACGAATAAATAAGCTCAACATGTTGTTCTTAGATATTTAGCTACTAATTGAACCCCCCCCCCCCCAACACACACACACAAAAGAAAAAGATATTTAGCTGCTAGTTGTTTTCTTTTGCCGGGTTGACATTTAAGTTCAATTATGCAACCGTCTAATTAATAACTCAGCAGACTCTGGGACCCCCTAAATCCACTTAAATGGAAAATAAACATGAAAGTTGTCTAGTATACCATTTTTTATAATTGTTACTAGTACTTGGTAGTGATCATTAATTAATTGTCTAAAAAACATAATTTTTGGTACTGAATTATTGATCCACCATAATTAATTCATTGTATGCTACATACAACAGGTGTGTGTACCAAGAGGAAGATGATCAAAAGTTGAAGGGACTAAAGATGAGCAAAGACTTGATTGAAATTGGTGGTGATGCTCTCAAAACTAACATCACCACATTAGGACCCCTAGTGCTACCCTTTTCTGAGCAGCTTCTGTTCTTTGCCACTCTGGTTTGGAGGCACTTATTTGGTGGTAAATCTAATGGAAATTCACCATCATTGAAAAAACCATACATCCCAAACTACAAATTGGCTTTTGAGCATTTCTGTGTGCATGCTGCAAGCAAGACCATTCTTGATGAGCTGCAGAGGAACTTGGAATTGAGTGACAAGAACATGGAAGCATCAAGGATGACATTGCACCGTTTTGGCAACACATCTAGCAGTAGCATATGGTATGAGTTGTCTTACATGGAAGCAAAAGAGAGAGTGAGAAGAGGAGACCGTGTTTGGCAATTGGCTTTTGGCTCTGGATTCAAGTGTAACAGTGTTGTTTGGCGTTCTATGAGAAGAATCACAAAGCCTTCAAGGAACCCTTGGCTTGACTGCATCAACAGATATCCTGTGTCCCTCACTTAAAGAAAAGTTGAAGGCACTATGATTAATCAATCTATCTAATTTCTGAAGATGTGTTCACAATCAAAATAATGGTAGTTCTAAGTAATTGGTGTTTAAATTATTCGTGGCTTGAAATTGTATACTGTTACTGAAAGGCATATAGTGTGTGCCTGCTTGTTTCTGTCTCTTTATAGGATGGATGGATGATATCAATAGTTAATGGATGACAAGGTATTCTGCATTCCTAATTTTCCACTAGTTTCCCTACCTCAACTGTTTGCATAATCTTGAAAACAGATTGCTATATAATTTTCTCTTTTTTTAGTTTTCTTGAGACCACTGATAAATATCTACACTCAAATTCGAGATCAGGGATCAATCCTCACTAATTTATGCATGTACTCTATAATTAAGTTGGATCAATCCCAACAGGCTGAGGCACACATTCTATTGGAAGTATAGAATTAAATGTGTGTTTGAATGAGTGTTTATAAATTTGAGTTTGAATAAATTTGATTTTGTAGAATTGATTTTGTTTAAAATTGAGTTTAAAGTAAACCCTAAATTTTTTAACTCAACATAAAAGCTACAATTTATTAAGTTTAGAAGCAAAAATTAATTTTAATTCAAATCACCCAATACCATCAAGCATATGCTCTAAATAATTTAAGTTAGGTAGGCTTATTATTCTCGTAAAAAAGATGTGATCTCAACTTTTGAATTTATTGGTTTAAATATGTTTTTATCTTCAAAATATCTTGATTTTTTTTTTTATTTTGTCCCTCATTTTTTTTAGAATATTCCTCCAAAAATAATTTTTTTTTAAATGATTCCTTTTTTTTACAATTATTATTTTCTAAATGGCCCTAAAAAATATCGCAACTTTTAAACTAATTTCGATAAAATATCACAATTTTAAAAATAGTCCCTCAAAATATCATCACTTTTCCAAACGTTTAATTTCCTCTATTTTTGTACCATATCAACATTTTAAAAAATTAGAGGGACTATTTGGGAAAAAATTATTTTTAGAGGATCTTTTTCAAAAAAAATTAAAAAAAAAAACAAATGGAAAAATTGAGATAACCTATGTTCTTTAAATAGGCTGTAATTTTTATTTTCTTTTTTTTTATCTTTTCTCACTATGTTAAAAAATGGAAAAATTGAGATATTTTAGAACCATCAACTTAATTAAACCATTTTCATTTATGAACTATAGATATAGAAGGCCCAACTTGGTAGTTTATATCCAAGATGATGTGATGTGTTTATAATAAATTTGCTTGGCTCATTGGATGGGGAAGCAAAGCATTATCGGTTAACCTGTTTTGCACTCAAAAAACTCTGTCCGTGCATTCCGAAAGCACCTCTTAACCGTTCAAACATTAGTGTTATAAATGAGTCTTTGGACTTTCACCACTTCAACTCCCCCACCTCAATCTCAATCCCCTTTAATTACTTTGACCCAAATTAATAATCTCAATGACAAATCAAAATCCCATAGTAGCATTCATATTGTTAACTTCATTATTATGTGCAACTAGCCAGGCTAACGAGCCTGCCCCAAAGGCTGCATCCAAGACATCATCCAGTGGCAAATTGGAGCAAGTTGCTGAAGATGCTATTAGCATAACCATGTCTGAGATTAGCCATGCTAAAGCGTTCTTGAATTCAATCCCAAATCTTAAAAGCATAGAAAACCTCAAAGGTGAACGTGGTGATAGAGTTCCTCAATGTGTTGGGGGGTTAACTGATGCTATGAAAAATGTTCGTAGTGAATTAGGAAAGCTTGAAGATTCATGGCCAAACCCAAACTTGAAAAGGGGTACAAAGTCCTTAGAGGATATGGTGGATGGTGTGTCTAGCTACTATGTTATATGCAAAGATGCGCTGAGGAATGTTGATGAGACTATCAAAATCATGGTCCTAAGGAGAATTGAAGACATTGTGCTGCTTACCAATGATGTCATATTTCGTGTTGCTAAGCTTCAATTTGAGGATGGCAATTAATCAGAATTACCTTAGAAGTTAGAATGAATTTCTAACAAAATTAAATATTTCTAATATATATAATTAAGCTTGATATATGCATGAAAAATAGGCATCGCATTTGGCATTATCTGTATCGCATTATGTTTATGAATAATAAACGGTCCCTAGCTAAAAGAGTTTGAATTGTAGAGATATGTTGAATTAAATGAATGAAATTATATATAGCTTTCTATTTCATTAATATTTCAACAACTCCTATAATACACAGATGATTTTTTTTGTTACTTTTAATCAACTTTATGTTTTAATTACTGTGCTTGCTCGTGTCTTTAAAAGTGACACAATTTATTTCATTTTTACTAAAGAATTGTGGCTCAATTGACAAAGCAGACTAAGATTGTAAGAATAGCTCCAGGTTTTATCACTTTGATCCCCATTAAACACATTGTTAGTGAACGATGAACATAAAGCTCCGAATTGACTCTAATACATGTGGTTAATTTTTTTTAAAAGAACTAAATTTCACCACTTGGATGATGTATATAAGAACAAAAACAAGGATGAAGTATATATAGAAAAAAAATTGTTGAATCACTCTTTTTTATTAACTTCTGCATTCTTGAATTTACTGGGTGTGGAAAATAAACAAATCAAACAATTGAATATGGAAAAGTACAATATAATTATTCTACCAAAAGGGGAAAAAGGTTAAAACCTAAAACATATCAGATAAGGCCAATTTTAGTAAGGTAATTAAAGAAGTTTTCCTAAAAATTACTAAGGCAGATCTTACAATCAAGACTTTTGTGCAGTTCAAATCCAATCGTAATTGACAATTATTCTTCCAGGACTACGTATATGGGATTTGGGAATATTTTTTTCTTGGGTCAGGATGTGGGAAAAATAGTGAGTTGCTTTTAGCACCCCTCTTTTGCTATTCACACCCCTCTTTTAGTTTTTAAAAATACCCTTGTACATTTTCGAAAGTATATTTTCAAAGACCTCCGAAAATCAACTTCCAGATATCAAATTCCGGAAGTATAACTTTCCAGAAATAAACCTCTAAAAACTTCCTGAATTAACATCTAGAAAGCTTCTGGAAAATTACTTCCGAAAACTTCCAGAAAATTAATTCTGAAAACTTGAGTTTTCTTAAAGAATAACTACTTTTATTTGTAAACCCAAAAATTTTAAAAAAATACAAAGGAGGAGGATAAGGACGGGAAGGGGGTAGAGGTGGGGGGAGTGGAAAGGGTTGGGGGTGTTGGTTCGTGGGGATGTTAGGGAAAGGGTGGGGTGTTGGGGAAGGGGAGTGGGAAGTGGGTGGGGGTGCTGGGACATGGGGAGGGGGATGGGGGTAATTTGGGAACGGGGTAGGTATAGGGATGGGAATAGCAAAAATGGGTGCTTTTTTAGCAACCCTGAAAAATAAGGTCAAAGCTATTAACTTATTTTCCATTTTCAGTCCGATCCAAATGGGGATGGGATGGCCTAGTTTAGACAATCCAAAAATTTTCGGCCATTACTTTTAACACCGTGGTTTTTGTTATTTCCACCCCGTAGTTTTTGAAATTTTTGAAAACCCAAAACTGCCCCTAATATTACTATTCACCTTCCCAAAATCTAGAAACTCCCATTCTCGAAAACAATTGTTCACTGAAGTGTATTTTGTCTCCTTTCTACCATTAACATTTGCTTCAACTGTTCACAACATATATATTGGTGAGGAATATACTACAAAATAAATTATTTGCTTCACTTTGATCAATATTTAAGGTAAGTGGTTTCATTATAGTAGTGTTTTTTTACCCACTTAGATGAACTGTAGCGGCGTGGAGCATTGTTTGAAATTTTTTAAGGTTTATGGACATATATATCCGTAAGGAAGTTACGGACAACGTTGTCCATAAGTCATTCCTAAAAATGTACGGACAATGTTGTCCGTAAAATCCAACGGACATACGTGTCCGTAAGAAAAAACTTTGTTTCTGAAACTGTAAGGACAATGGTGTCCGTAATTTTACAAATTTGCTTTACGGACACCTTTGTCCGGATCACAATACGGACAACTTTGTCTAGAGAAATGACGGACACCTGCGTCCGTAGCCTTCTACGGATGTGTGGGTCCATATTGTCATTGCTTGAGGTTTTACGGACATGCTTGTCTGTATTTGATTGGATATGTTGAGTCTCAAAATATTATTAAGTGATTAATAATGTTTAAGTCTCATAACTCTAAGTTTTAATGAATAACAAATTTGGTTAAAATATTATGAGAAATAGTACAAATTCTCTTAAGGAAATCATCAAGACCAAGGAAATGCATTGGAATCTGTTAGTGGTAATTAATAGTGCCATGAATTTAATTTTTTTTATCAAAAATACCCTCAGTATAATAGTATTAAATGAGTAAATGAATTGGTACTTTTTTGACTACTCACAATAAATTAAGGGCATATAAGGTATTTAGCAATTAATGGAACTAAAAATAGTACTATGTTTCTTGTACATAGGACCGAAAAAAATTCATTTTTGTCTCTTATATATAGGACCGGAGGTAGTATTATGTAAAGTTCTAACCTTATTTTTTTCCTTTTAAATAGGGTTTTTGAGTCGAAGTTTCCTCTATATACTTTTAAAAATACATTCTATACGTAAAATTATATGGTGATATAATATTATTCTTATTTTAGTAATGTAACAAACTTTAAAAAAATAAAAAATATTGCATATATTAAGAGTAATTCTATGGTATGCAATATATTTACTAACTGTATGACTATTTTCTTTTGAACATTGTTATATGATAATTTTATCATTATATTTAGCTTATACATCGGATCAACCTGGTCCTGTCCTACTCTAACTCAGTCTTACTGAACCCGTACATTATCGGGTCTCTTCGGATCTATGAACGGGTTCAGATCAATAAAATTGGCTCAATAAAAAATAAACACTGGGTTAGGAACAAGCAAAGCCCGTCCCAATCCGTCCCATGAACACCCTAGTCATTGTGCTGAGTTATTAGTTTGGGAACATAGGCTGTCACCTAACCAAGGCCTCATTTTTCGAAGCATTTGTCTCGCTTGCTTTTGCTTACTTTTCCCTTTACCTTTTCTTTTTATTTTATTTTTTTTCCTTCTTTCCAACTCTCTTTTTGTTTGCTTTAGAAGATGGAACAGGGTGGTCCTAGAGGGATAAAGCAAGACATGTTAATGACTCGAGAAAACCACCACATATATTGCACTCTTGCTTTCTTTCATTTTTTCACTTGCAACATAAGGTCTTGTTTGGTTTGTATTTTCATTTTATGTTTTGTTTCTTCTTTTCTGAAATTTTACAAAGGAAAAAGCGAAAATGTTGAAAATAAAAAAATTCTGTTTTCAGCATTTCTAGTTTTTCCTTTGTAAAACTTTAGAAAACAGGTAACAGAATAAAAATAAAAAATAAAAACAGGAAATGAAAATGTAAATCAAACATGTCCTAAGTGATTGAAAGAGAATTACAAGAATTTATGTCGTTTAATATTGCAACGTATATTGTGTAAATAGGAGCAATGGAAGCCAAAAATGTTCATCACTCATATTGATGCTGCCTGCCTCTAATGATATTTGCAAGCCTTATTTATGAGGGGAAGGGGAAGGGGGGCTATAATAATAATAATGCCCAAAATCCCTAAAGAAAAGTAAAATGAGAGCAGCGAAGGATTTGATTAAACGAAAACAATCAATCCTGGTAGTTGTCACGCTAACCAATCGTCATCCATAGCATCAATATCTCCAATGTCCATGCTGTGTATGCATTGTCATGAAAAAAAAACACAAGTGAAAAAGAAAAATGATTAGTAATTAAGCATGTACATTGAAAAGTCCAAAATGAAGGGTTTGAATCCTCTGAGTCAAGATTATGTAAAAGTAGCAGGGACAAGATAATATGAAATTTTTATATAAATTTTTTCTTGAATATTAAATAAAGTCTTATCAAAATTTATGAATATTTATTTGAAGAAGTGATAAATTCAAAGTTGTAACGTAATTTCATTATGTAAAAATCTCATAAGAAGATGCATTCCGAAACCAAGGAGACATGTAATATATAATATAAATGTATTCTGCCACAATTCACACAGATAAATAGATAAGAATTCGATATATTTTTAAAGAGAAAAAAATGCAAAACCAGAAAACAGACAACCTATTCTGGGTCAGTCAAACTAATGCAGCGTTTACAGGGAAAGCCCGTAAGTCGTCTGAGTGACATATCAGGAAAAAAAATCTTAGGTAGGCATCAATAATTAACATATATAAAAAAATTCAAAAAAATAAGTGCATTTTTAACATTAATTAAGCGAGTAAAGCAGTGCCTGCCTATAACATGCATAAAAAGTCCACCGGGCCAAACTTCTCATATTGACTGTTTCCACTAGGCCCAACACTAGGAAACCCACAAGGAAGAAAACATATACAATAAACTTAGTTTAAGGGGTATAATCCTTTCACCAAAGGGGGGGGGGGGGGGGGGGGGGGGGGTATAATCCTTAATGGTTTGAAGGTTTCACACCGGGCCGTAAAGCCCTCCAACCAACTCACGTTTGGGTTGAGTGTTAGGATGATAACAGAAAGAACTACTTCAAAAGAATCAATTTCAGGCTCAAAAAAAAAAAAGACTCAAAATTGAATATGGATATTGAAAAAACCTACAAGAATTTTGGCTCTTAGCTTGGCTTATGTTTCATAACCATTCACAAGCTAATTACTTGGTATTCAATTAGATTCCAGTTTAATTCACTCTACAGTTCAGCTTGATCAGGCTACCTCACATCACAATCTAAATATCATTATAACACTTAATGACTCCATAAAACCCAAAAGAAGATAATGACCTTACATACAAAATTATCCCACCAAGAACAAGAATTAAAATAACAGTGAAGAAAATCTTGTAATTCAGTAGGAGAAAAGATATAATTATTTTTTGTGTAAAAAAGGTGAAACCTAATTAAATTATCCTGGCTATGTTGTTACAGGATCCAACAAACTGCATAACTGTCCTGTCCCTTTTCCTTCACAAGAGGTACAGACAAGTACTTCATACACATAATTCATTTTTAAAATTTGTGAAACTTATGTTGAGCTTGAACTTACCAAGGTAAGGTAGAATTTTGGAAATCATCCTCAGAGCACTGCTCTAGGCAGCTCTCGTTTCCATTCAACCAAGCTGGAAACTCCAGAAATTGGTCAAAATTATTGTATGCATCACCTTCGAAGTTGGCTTCAGGTGTTCCATGTTCCATGTTTTTCAAGTACTTGAACCAACAAGCTGATTTGACCAAATTCATGGTGTCATTCCATTCCATTTGATATTGCTCTCCTAATGATCTGATCTCTGCCATACCCTTATCGTCCATGGCTGTGTGAAAGCCTCCACCAAGCTGGGTTGCAGCATTGGATTCAACAGAAAACTCCTCTCCCTGTGATATTCCAACAGAAGGGACTTCCTGGGGAGGAGAAGAAGAGGTTGCAGATGAATAAGAGGATAATGATGAGTCATTAAGGTGAATGGTGGCATCTAAGTTGTTGAAATCATGAAAATTGAGGTTCAAGCCCAAAGTTTGATTTGGAAGTATGAAATTGGGATTTTCAGCCATAAGGGGTGGTGGAGCAATTGGGGAAGCAACAGGCCAGGTGGAAGAATTTGGAACTGAAGGAGGAGGATGGGATAAGTATGAATGGGAAAAATCATCCATGTAACTTGAAAAATTGGTTGTGCATGATGGATAAATTCTGGGGTTTCTCCTAGACTTAAATCTTCCATCTTGTTCAAAACGTTGATGCTGGGGAGGATGGGGTGATACTGATGGCCTTTGCAGCTGTTCTTGTACTTGTTGCTGCTGTTGTTGCTGCTGCTGCTCACTTGCTTCTTTCATAGCTGCCCTGTGAAATTTCAAGGCGGTGACAATCTCCCTCCTAGCCTCTGCCATATTCAGAAGCCTTTCTTGATAAGGCCTACTAGTGTGGAGTCTCCTCCTAACTTGTTTTTTATGTTGTTGGGGTTGTGTGGATTGCTGTGCCTGACGGGCATCTACAACTTTGCCATGTTTTGTTAAATTTTGACCACCATTCACAGCACAATCTTGGTCTTTCGGGTTCATGAAGTCTTTTGTTCTAGAGGTGCTTAGTTGTTTCACAAAGCTACGCATGTAAGCAGCAGAGAGAGGAGGCTCTGCTTCAAGCTTACTGAACTTGTCAAATTCCATTCCTTTTTTTGATTCTTGCTTTAAAGAGGATCAACCTCTCATCTATATTTGGTTCGGTATCAACTTTGGTGTAAAGAGAATTCAGAAAAGAGGTGAGAGTTTGGTGGAGTGAGTCATATGGGTTTGTTTTCTCCTACAATTAGAGGAACAGAGTACACAATACAGAGGCAGATAGTGATCAGAAAGAAGTCCTGGTCCTTCTGGATGGCCTCATGAGCGTTATAAATAGTTGGGGACAGTCTAGGGCCTTTAAAATATTTTGGACTTTTTAGTTGAAAAAAATAATATTGGATTTTTCCTTGTTTTGGAAAACTACGTCTGTTACCGATTTATTACCTGCTTTAAATGGATTCTTGAGTTTTGGTCACTTGGTCTCACCATGCCATATCTTCAACAATAATTTGCTTCACTTTGGGGAATAGCTATAAGGCCCATTTCTTCTAGGAGAAGCGATACACTATCTTAGATGCTTCTAATTGCTATCTATAGCATATCAGCATAACAATTTAAATTCTCATGTTCCGTTAGAAGAAAATTGATTAGAAATATGTGACAGTAAAGAGAAAAATTACAGAATGAGAAAGATACCTCCTAAATAGAGAAATAATAAATATAACCATACAACATAACAGATACAAAGAATTAAAGACAAATAAAGGCTCTAAAAAATGTAAGCCTTCCATTCTAACCAGATGCACTACTTCAAAAGGGAGAGATATCAGTATTTTCCAAAATCTTAAAATAAAACAAAACTACGCAAAAATTGAGATTCCTTTTGTAGTGTTTGTTTTTAAAAGAGTACCGATACCCTTAACAACTAGTGGCTAATGTTTAACCTGTCTTAAAAGTAGACATACATTTTCAAATAGAATTGTCAAGAATGAACATCTCTAAATTGGGAGGAATGTGTATGCAACAGGGGGAAAAACTTACAATAAAACATAAAATCAAGATTCCAAATTCTCTTGTTTGTGACCGAAGGAAAGATGACTCAATATAGAGGAAAAAAAGGTTTTATTCATTTGTCTTCCTATATTTTCCTCAGGATAAGGCCTGATTTGTTATTATCTGTCTATCTTTCCATTCACAATGAAAATAATGAAAAAAATTGTAAGAAATGCTAATAACACTTTTTTATAACACATCTTTTATGATTGATCGAAATACACATCACCCCACCAAATAGAAGTGAATCCCACCATATCGGGAGTGTGATTTACACAATTTAATGAAACTAATGTGAATTTCAACTAATAATAGGAAATATATGTTTAAATTAAGTATGAGAATATGTTGCTAGCACTCCTCAAAACATATACATATCCTTAAATTATTGTTTAAAGTGTGTTTGGTAAAACATTTCAGCTAAATGAAAGCTGAAATTGGTAGGTGGTGGCTGCAATCATTTCATCAATAATAACTTTTTTAAATAGCTACTAGTTTTTTTAAGAAACTACTATGAGGTTACTTTTTTAAACAAGTTCCTTTTTTTAGCTACCAGATAAACTATTTTTACAATTTTATCCTTCAACAACTCTTACTTATCATTATTTAATAAGAGTTTAATTAGTATACACTGACAGTGTAAAATAGTTTCACACAATCATCTAATAATATGGTGTCACATTATTTAATGAGTGTGACACATTATATGTTATTATATTCATTAAATGATGTGGCAATACATCATTGGATGCCTGTGTAAAATTTTGTTACACTATCAGTGTATATTCATTAAATCCATTTAATAATTAATAATGTTCTTATATGTTATTTTACCATTTTCAGCTACTTTTACCAACACACTATAAGTTGTTGAGCCATTTAAAAGGTAGAATGATGAAGCATTATATACATATTTTCTTCTTTATTTTCTCAATCTTTTTATTTACTTTATATTTCCCATTTTGTATATCTTGTACACATACATGTAAAAGTAGATATATAGGTTTACAGAAACTAACTCTCTTAAATAATTATGCTTATGCAGCTAATTAGAAATTATTTTCAAACATATTATAACGAAATTTAACCTTTATTTAGAATAATAAGAGTGGCATAGATCAAACTCTTCACTACATGATCATAAAGACTCTAGTCTAGACTATAATAACACGTCAAAAATCAAGTCCTCCCGAAAGCTTAAATTATTAGATGGTAATTCATCGATAATTTGATATCTAACATATGTTATGCATTGTGGATACAACATGATATCCAATCAAGAAGCACAAATTCCAAATAGGAACTGGCATGGAGCAATCTGTATTCGGGAAGTATTCTTCCAATAGCTTTAAACATGAACTTTTCAATGTCTACCCTAAAATATATCCACTCATAATCAAATGAAACATTCCAACCTAAAAATTCTTAAGAGATAGGTTAAGTACTAGAGAGAGTGAAAATGACACAAAATACAAATACGATACAATAGAAACACAAAGATATGGTACATTTTAAACATAACAAGACACAACACAGCCGTGGTACAACATATAAAATTGGTACAAAATTAACATAAAAATATAAAAATTTTAAATTAAAAAGAGAGAATCAACATTTGAAAGTTAGCATGAGCATTTGTAGACATAATAAAATGTCATTGTTCATTTAATGATTATGGTATCCTCATTCTCATAATATAATATTTCAAAAGAATAAAAATAATATATAAACATACATATATATAAAAGTAATATACATAGGGACAAGATCAATTGACACTAGGTGTCAAACTTATATAGTTACACCACTTATTATTTTTTTATAAAATGAAAATTTGACCAATCTAATCGTTGAATTGAATATTCTTATATAGTAGATCAAGTTTATAAAGTTTTATAAAAATAAAAAATTAATTGATACTTCATCAAACTAATTTATTTTATGTATAATATGTTTTTGAAATATAAATAAAAGTTCACTATTAGATAACATACCTATGATTATTCAAATTATCTGAAATTTAATATACATGATCAATAAGGTAATATAATATTATTCAACGGTTGGATTGGTCAAATTCCCATTTTATAAAAATATATTAAGTGATATAACTCTACAAATTTAACACTTAGTGTCAATTTTCTCGTCTTTTATTTATTTATTTATATATATATATATATATAATGTAGTTAGGCGTATCCAAATGGGTGACAGAAACTATTTTAAAGTCTCTCTACCTCTTAAAGGTGTAACGGAAGAGGATAAGCAAAGGCAGAGGGTACTAATAGCATTGAACAATAATTGATGTTTCCCTACCTTGTCTGCAAGTATTATGGGACCAAGCTTCTAAAACGTCAGCAAAAGCCTTTGCAGAATGACTGAAGAATCTCCATTACTGTTATAACCTTGTCTTATATTTTCCAAATATTGCATGACAGGAGAGAAGCTCCAAATTTTCTGTTTAAACAAGTTGAAGATCATTTGAGTCTGTTCAGGGAACAGAGAACTT
This sequence comes from Sesbania bispinosa, assembly GCA_026901365.1. Taxonomy (NCBI): domain Eukaryota; kingdom Viridiplantae; phylum Streptophyta; class Magnoliopsida; order Fabales; family Fabaceae; genus Sesbania; species Sesbania bispinosa. The sequence goes on along the minus strand of QLOH01001094.1, from coordinate 29,559 downwards.
GGACCTCTTGAAACAAATAGTTTATAGAAGACAAAACTACTCCATCCCCATTTCCCTCTCCACGCCCTCCTTTCAATTGTATCCATGTGCACTCTTCTATCTAAAGTATCCTAGTAAGATTTCCAAGTTTCATTCTTTTACCTAGGAAAGGAATGACTGAGAAGTAGCTTTTACATTTTTCACAAGATTGTTCAGCTTGTCAAAACAGACCCTATGTAGGAGTTGTTATTACTGTTACAAGTGAATGAGCCAACCTATTGAATATGAATGCAATTTAAAACTACTATATTTCATGTATTAGAATAATAAAAGAAAAAAAATTTAAATAATAAATAGAATAAATTTAAATGACATATTTAGAGAAAATTTCAATATTTCTCTATTATATTTAATTTTCTAAAATGTCATTTATATTTCGCTTATTACTTATAATTCACTCAACATTCTCTATCCAAACACACATTTAACAATAACTTTTCTATTGAAAACTAAAAAATGCAGTCTGGCACAATTCATCTCAAGGATACTTATAAGGAGAACATGAGAAGAAGTAACATTAGAATCTTTCTACACCCTTTCAAAAGAATATTGAGTTGAAGAGAAAAACTACAGCATGAGAAACAGAGAGATAGATCAAGTGCAGAATATTATGATTAGCCATGAACTAAAATAAGAATTAGTTGAGAACTTGAGGTTGAAGCACCTGAAAATAATTATCGAATTGGGATAACATTATTTTAAGGGTTCCACTAGCTAGAGGAATTAATATATATAGAAGATTTATATTGAAAATTACATTTGTAACATTAAATTAAATAAGAGTTTTTTATTTTTGGTTTTTTAAATGGATACTCTGTTAGTATTTCCCTATTTTTAGATACTCTTAATTATTCCAGAACCATTTATATGAACGGATGCTACACCACTCTCCAAGATTAATGGTAAATGACTGTAAATTCTACAGAAAGTAACAATGGTCCAGACAGTCACCTGAGAGACTATTTGGAAATGCCACTGTCCTAATAATGCGACTTCTGAACTCCGCCACAAAGAGAAGCCGTGACATTTGACATAAAGACAACCATGCAACTTGCCAGAAGTTCAACCGTGCCATACATCCCACATGATAACTTTATCAATAAAATAATCACTTGCTGATCTGAGAAATTGTTCTTTACCTAAATTAGTGTATATAATATATCAATACACACTTAATATATATAATTCTTGGCGAATCAAAATTCGCATTTAGAATGTAACTTGTAGTCAACCTCATCCTATTTCAAGAAAAGCTTATATACACAATGAGGAACGCAGGAAGCAACAATTTGTAGCCGAAATTTTTAATGCTGATGATTATTAAATTATATCCCCCTTTTATTTACTCTTATCATTAGGAACATTAGAAATATTGAGTGGTTTCGGTAAGCCATTTCAGCTAGCTGAGAGTTGAAATTAATAGCTGAAACTATTTAAGTCGTGTTTGATAAGGTAGTTTTTTGACTAACTACTAGTTTTTTCTTGAAAAGTTACATGAGATGTCTTTTTCTCAGCTGTTAGCTGAAACAAGTTTATCCCTTGATCACCCTCACTCATCATTGTTTAATAGTAATTGATATTTTTGTTGTTATTTTACCATTTTCAGCTAGTTTTAACACACACCTTCAATCAAATTAGCTAATTTTTTAACTTTCTAACTAATTTTTCAGCTTTCGTTTAGCTTAAACTTTCAGCTAACTTTTCACCTAATTTTACCAATATAATCTTATTTGATTCAATTATTTGAACGGTAAACATTCGATGCTGTTCAACAATTATAATATAGGATTAAGCATACAAAATACAAGAAATCAAGCATTGAAGCAATAGAGATATAGATAAAATAGGATTTAAAAAACAGAATAATGAAAAAGCAGTAATAAATGGAAGTATAAGGGAAATGAAGAAGAGAAAGAGAAACAGGCCTCTAATCTTGCGTTTTGGGTGAGCAGTGGAGTGGATTGTGGATAATAGCAGAGGCAAGTTGGAATTGGATGGATGGCTCTGCCGCCTTCTTTTTTTTCAGCTGTGATCAGAGATAAAACCAAAGGCAAGTAGCCAATTTCAGCCAATCCCAGGGCACGCAGGTGCAGAGAAAAGGGTTTTGACGAATCACACGCTTCCACTTCCATTGCTCCCTCTTTCTACCTTTCGATTCCATTCCCATTTCAACCCCGACCTCACCAACAACTTCAACAGAGAAAAACCCCCCTCCAAGCACTCGATGCATTCCCACTACTATTTCACCTGGATTCTACTTCTCTCTCTTATTTTTATTGGTTTCCCATAAAAACCCTCGAATCATGCTATTATTGTGCCGGAAAAAAAATACTCCTATATAGAAAGAAATTAAATTAGATACACATAATAATTTTTTTTAAAAAAAAAACCCAATATTTTAAATAATGTTACTTTTAACTAGAGCCGATAAAATGGGCTAGTCCAACCGGTCTAGCACCAAAAAATATAGGACTCAGACACTTATTTTAAAAGTATGAATAACTTCAGGACATTTTAGCTCAACCCGATAATGTCCGTTACCCACAAAAAACTCGTAAAAGGCTGGGTAGCCCGCAAAAAGCTAACAAAAATATAGGGTTCGGGCACCTATTTTTTAAGCCCAAATAACTGTCGGGCTTTTTAGCCCAACCAATCTTCATCCAACATAAACAATTCAACTAGTTTCAAACATAACTTGCATAAATAACATTCAACCATGAAAATTACAAACCAGCATAAGTGCATAACACATTAACAATCAAGTGTCATGGCATAACCAAATTACTAATAAAATATCATAGAAAAACTAGTCCTCAAATAGCTTGATATCATGAAAATCATAAACATCTTCGGGCATTCTTCAAGAATCAAGACTCAATAACAGCTCTAGTAGACTAGTCCAATAGCAACTTGCCATCCTCTCCACCTTCACCACCAGATGCAGATAGAGACAAATCCAAACAACTCTACAAATAGACACATAAACATAAACATTGTAAAGTTTAAACAAACTAAATGATCAGATTAAAGATTTAAAATTAAAATATAATTTTTATACCCGTTTTCATCTTTTGCACTTCATCAATCTCAGCTTGTAGATCCATTACATTAGGAGGATTCCTTAGCCAATTTTGTGCACAAACCAAAGATTCAACTGTAGTGGGATTCAAGGAACTCCAAAATGGTTCAAGAACTCGACCTTTAGTACTAAATACACTCTCGGAAGATATTGTGGACACTGGAATAGCCAATATATCCCTAACCATGCGAGAAAGAATATAAAACTTTATTGACTTCCCTTTCCACCACTTCAAAATGAAAAAAATCATTACTATCTTTATTAGCGTGTTCATTGTCGTCCTCCATGTACCTCTCCAACTCATTCCTCTTCTCATCACCTTGTTTCATCCTCATTTTCTTCCTAAACTCTTCCTAAAGAGATGGCAAAAAGGAAAGTTAGTCAGATTGCAAGTGAGGCAACTTCTAGTGGACCCAATACCAACCAACAAGTTGAACATGGAGATATCTCAACACCATTGCAAGTGATTGAAGAAATTGAAACTCAAGGTCCAACACCAAAACAAGTTCCAACTCAAGCACAACAAGAAGCTTTTAAAAGGAAAGCAAGTAGGTCTCTTTATAATGCTTGGGCTCATTTTTCTAAAGACAATGATAAAGCAAATTGTAACTATTGTAAAAATCAATATGCATGCAATAGTGCTAGTCATGGTACCAGTAACATGCTTAAACATCTTAAGATTTGTCCAAAAAATCCAAATAGGGAAGTTGATAAGGGTCAGAAAACATTATCTCTTGGGAGGCCAAGTGAAGATGATAACACTGTTAGTTTCAAACTTGTTGAATTTAACCAAGAGGTTACCCAAATGGCACTTGCAAGGATGATTGTTATAGATGAGTTACCTTTTAAGCATGTTGAGAAACAAGGCTTTGGGGACTTCATGTCTGAGGCACAACCTAGGGATTGCTATGGATTTCTTGGTATTGTATAATCTTGAGACAGAGAGCTTGAAAAAAGTTTTATCTACAAATAATCAAATGATTTCACTCACCACTGATACTTGGACATCAATCCAAAATGTTAATTGCATGTGTGTAATTGCTCACTATATTGATGATGGGTGGGAATTGAACAAGAAAATGTTGAGTTTTAATCTGATTGGTGATTGTAACGTCCTAATTCCTTGAAGTTAGAAATAATGCCATTTGGGAGCATATTCCTAATTTTACCGAATTATTTTTCGCGACGTTATCGATATCATAAACAATTCACAATTAATAAGCTTAAGTATACAGACGAAATACATACGTGTAATCATACTGGTTATTACAATACATGCATTCTCAACAAAATAGAATCTACCCAATAGGGTGACACATGTACAATAATATCCTTAAAATGAATACAGTACCAAAAGGGACTAAAGGCACCCAAATAATACAATGATAATCATCTAGTACCATAATATACAAATACATCAAGTGGTCTATCAAAATAATGAGATTGGTGGGAGATCACCAACCAACTCCCAATCCGCCGGTTAAGCACCCGATTGAGAGCCCTGCACATCTAAAATAAATCACAAACATGTGGTGAGACTAAAGTCCCAGTGAGTGTGATCATGTAAGCGGTGAAGGTGTTCATACAAATGATAATGCATAACGGAATAAATAGACATCATTAACAATTCTCAAGGTACTCCAAATAACAATCAACCTCTAGTGTTTTACCCAGCACCTTTGGGATTTTATCACTTGACCTCTTGCCATACTTGAGCTCAGTATCCGTACAAGGAATGTCTTCCTTGTAGTACATCTAGACATGGTGTTTCCTCGTGTCTTAATTATCAATCAACATTCATTTTACTCTTACATAGTTCCTCTTGGGTCAAAGACCCATAATTCCTTTCATACAATTGTATGTAACAATCCATGATGCAAGAGTAGTCTAAAGTCATTTATGTTTCCTCAAAGGTTCTATCATATGAGTAATCATAATAGGTATGGGCATGACAAATAGTATCATCTTCCAAAAAACCCTAACAATCCCAAACCTTAACATTCAATCCATTCAATCATTCATCATCAATCAAGCACAGTCATAGCAAGAAGACACTCACTAACATAAGAGAATAGGAATAGAGGGGAGGGATCATTCAAGGGAAACACACTAAATGGAAGTGAGTGGGTGAACCACACTCACCTCAAGAGTAGAACAAAGGGGTATGAGAGAGGGGAAATGATCTCTTGAGCTTCCTTCTTCTTGGAGAGATCCAAAATCAAGCTTCTTCTCCTTCTTCTCTTCAAGAGAGGTCTACTAGGGCAAAGAGGAGAGAAGAGTGTTTTAGAATTTGAGTCAAATGACTCATTAAAAGCTTTTAAAAACGAGTTTTGCACGCTCATTTCTCGCTTGAGCGAGGATTTTAATCGGTCTCTATTGTTGCGTTCTCGCTTAAGTGAGAACCTTCTCGCTTGAGCGAAAGCACTCCGGAGAGCATCCCCTCTGCGAGAACCGATCTTCGCTTGAGCGAGGTTCTCCTCGCTTAAGTGAAAATCATATAGAAAAGAACCCCTCTCTGGAACATTTTCGCTTAAGCGAGATTTCTCGCTTAAGCAAAAACATAAGTAATCAGAATGACCCTTTTTACTGATGTTCTCGATAAAGTGAGGACCTTCTCGCTTGAGCAAAAATGCTATAGACTCAACATTATAAATTCAGTTTTAAACCCTCTTTTTCCTATTTCCTTTTATGAAAACCTATTATACTCCTAATTTCATTTATGAAAATGATTTCAAATTTTGGGATGTTACAATGACAACAACAATGAAACCATTGGGAAAAACTTAAAGAAGTGCTTAAAAGAATGGGGGATTACAAATTTGTGTCGTGTGACTATTGATAATGCAAGTGCAAATAAGTTGGCTATTTCATATTTACGTAGAGGCATGAGTGACTGGAATGGGAGTACTTTATTAAATGGAGAGTTCATGTATATGAGATGTTGTGCTCAACTTTTGAACTTGATTGTTCATGATGGGTTGAAGGAAATTGACCCCTTCATGGCTCTATTAGTATAATAAGAGTTGCATGTAAGTATGTTAAGTCATCTCCTGCAAGGTTGGCTAGTTTTAAAAGATGTATACAAGAGGCAAATATCACTAGTCAAGCAATGGTCACACTTGATGTGCCAACTCGGTGGAATTCCATTTATTTGATGTTATAGGTTGTTGAAAATTTTGAAAAAGCTTTTAATCGCCTTGAATATGATGATCCCGCATATTTGATTACTCTTGACAATGAAGTGGATGGGTGTCCTAGTAATGATGATTGGAATCGTTCTCGTGTGTTTGTTAAGTTTTTAAAGATTTTTTATTATGTAACTCTAGCTTTCTCTGGTTCATTGCATGTTACATATAACATATTTTTCAACAAATTGTGTGATATTCAAAAGTATTTGAATAAGTGGAGGCAAAGTGGAGATGTGATATTGCAAAAGATGATAACAAATATGCAAATAAGGTTTTCTAAATATTGGGAAAGTGGTGAGATTAACCCTCATTTGTTTGTGGTTGTATTTATTAATTCAAGGTATAAGCTTGACTACATTGAATTTTGTTTGAAATGCGTGTATGGTGTTGATAAGATGAAGGAGATGATACACAAGTTAAAAGATCTTATCAACAAAATGTTTGAGCATTATGTGACATTATAACCCCTTACTGTTGATGGTAGTGATTCTAATAGTAGCATAGCATCCCATATGGCCTCACAATCAAATTCCACCCATGATGCTGATGGCGATGATGCTTGGGAGGATGATTTTAGGAAGAAAACGAGGATGAAACAAGGTGATGAGAAAAGAATGAGTTGGACAGGTACATAGAGGATGACATTGAACACACTGATAAAGATAGTAATGATTTTGACATTTTGAAGTGGTGGAAAGGGAAGTCAATAAAGTTTTATATTCTTTCTCGCATGGCTAGGGAAATATTGGCTATTCCAGTGTCCGCAATATCTTCTGAAAGTGCATTTAGTACTGGAGGTCGAGTTCTTAACCCATTTCGGAGTTCCTTGAATCCCACTACAGTTGAATCTTTGGTTTGTGCACAAAATTGGCTAAGGAATCCTCCTAAGGTAATGGATCTACAAGCTGAGATTAATGAAGTGCAAAATATGGAAATAAGTATAAAAACTATATTTTAATTTTAACTCTTTAATTTGATCATTTAGTTTGTTTAAATTTTACAATGTTAATGTTTATGTTTTAATTTGTAGAGTTGTATGGATTGTCTCTATCTACATCCAGTGGTGGTGGAGGTCGAGAGGTTGGAAGGCTACTATTAGACCAGTCTACTAGAGTTGCTCTTGAAGTCTTGAAGAATGACTGGAGATGTTTATGATTTTCATGATATCAAGCTATTTAAGGACTAGTTTTTCTATGATCTTTAATTAGTAATTTGGTTATGTTATGACATTTATTGTTAATGTGTTATGCACTTATGCTAGTTTGTAATTTTCATGGTTGAATGTTATTTATGCAAATTATGTTTGGCATTGGCTGAAGAATGGTTGAATGTTATTATGACACTTAATTAGTAATTTTCATGTTATTTTTTCTTGACATTGGTTGAATGGTTGGTGCAAGTTTGAAGCAACAAAACATAATGTTTTGTGCTTTTTTATATAAGGTTATAGTGTATTTTTTAGGCAAAACCATGCATTTTTTTCTTTTTTTTCCTGAACAAGTACATAATGGGCGTTATTGAGTTTCTAATCTGATTGAACCGAACCAAACCAACTCGTTCTTGATTGGTTCGGGTCAATGCCAAAAATGAGGAAATCCGAACCGAACCGAACACTTTTGTTTGGTTCAGATTTATTTTTTCAGTAAAACCAAACAAAACCGATCTATGAACACCCCTAAGTGAAACACTCACTCATCCTACTCCACATCTCAATTATTTTTAACATTCCCTCTCTTCTTTCATTGGATGGTGTATTCCACACACTATTTATAAGAGTGAGATTCTCCCTCTAAATCATTAATATTAATCTTCTATCTTTCTATTTGAATTTTTAAATTTTTAAATACTAATAAAGGTCAATCCTAATTATTACAACTTATTAAGATTAAAAAACCTAGTTCATCTTTATCCCAACGCGGAAATTTTTTATTATTCACAGAGCTTAAATGAGTTTCACCATTACACATCATCAAGTTCTTATTAAGTACCTCTCATTTTCAACCCAACATCTCATTTTCTTACTATTCACATATTTAAATGGGCCCCACCATTACACATCACCCATTTTTTTACATTATTTAATTTTTAATTTAAAAATATTTTAATTAATAAATAATAAAATAATATTAAATGAACTTTCTAACGGTTTTAAACTGCCACTAAATATAGAAATATAAAAAATATGAAAAAAAACTCTGTGACAATTTTAAACTGCCACTAAATGCAGGAAAATAAAAAAAAATTACTAGCGATTTCCAGTAAACGTGTCTGAAAAAACTGCTGCATGCAGCAACTTATAGATGCGTTACTAACGGTTTTAAACCACCACACACGAAAAAAAATATAAAGCAGTGGCTCTCAACTGATTGAGCAGGGTGCTATTAAAGCACCTCATCACAAATTCACTCCAATGATAAATGCTTGTTGAGCATCGGTGGATATTATATGCTTAATAAGCACAGCGATATAGGTGCTTTTATCCTATCATTTTCTATTCAAATCCTCATTCTTAATATAAATATTTATTCTTATTATTATGATTTTAATTTATTTAATATTATCTTATTATCAAATAATAATATAAACTAGATTTCAATAGTAAAATATAATCTACTGTTGCAATTTAAAATTTAAGAATTAAACAAAATTATTCTATTTTATTTAATTTTATAAATATTAATTTATTATAAATTTAATTTTAACTAAATAAAAAAATACTTTTATCTGCACATTACGTGTATTAATATACTAGTTTTAATATAGATACAAACTATATAAAAAATGAGAACATGAGATATAAAAACTAATTTAAAACTAGTTTAAAATTGATATAGATATATAGATATTGAAATGATATTAGCAGAGATAGCACAAAAATGGCAGGGGAGGGGAGTAGCGGAGAGGTCCTGCACTTCTCTTGTTTAGAACAACAATGAAATTGTACAAAAACGTCAAAAGCTGGTGGGTCCCATGCATGAGGGATCTCTCCACAATTTAGCAAGAGAATTAAAGGAGAGAAATGCAGTCTTGCCCATCAGCCTTCACAATCACTCTAACAAAAATGACCTTTTAAAACGTTATTTTAAAGCATGTTAAAGCGTTTGTAAACGCTTTAGCTTGAGATGTTGTAGTATGTTATCATATTTCTAAAGCGTTTTGGAAACGCGGTAGAAATAAGACATACTAAAGTGTTTATATAAACGTTGTAGAACATTAACTTTTCATTCGAAAAATCAGTTTTTGTAAAGCGTTTTAAACATTGTAATATATATCTTTTTTAAAACTTTTATATAAATAAACGCTTTAAATCTAATCATATTTTGTAGTAATATGTATTCTATACTTAATATATATTCTTATATATAAATTTAAATGCAATCCTAATTTATTTTAGTAAAAAATAATAAATTATATTACCTTCTTCTTAAATAAAGATATGGCTATTATATTATCTCTTTAAAATATTTAATACATTTCAATTAAATATAATCATATATTCATCTATTTCAATTAAATACAAAAGTTTAAATCTAATCCTATTTTATAGTAATCTGTAGTCTATAAAATGATTTATTTTATTTTCTTAATAATTTATACTTCAATATTATAATTGAAAATTTAATCACCTTGATCTCATTCACACTCTATTTTGCTCGTATCAATACTATTTTGATTGTTTTACCATGTACTAAATCATCAAACAATTAACTATTTGAAGAAAATTCATGAGATTAATCAATCTCATTCATACAAACTCAACATTTAAGAATAAAAAATGAAAACAAGAAGAACAAATATAAGAAGCATGGATAAAAAATAGAACCTGAGGATTATGCTATTTGCTAATTTTTAAATTTCAGATCCTTCTATTTTTAACCTTATCTTTGTTTTATCTCTCCATTCTATTTTTTTTGCATCACAGCCTTTTGTATGTAAATTCTTCAAAGCGTTAATTCTTGCTTTTGCAACGTCTTTTTGTTGATCTCTGCTGCAACATTTTTCTGTTGATCTTCTCAGTATTTATAAATCATTTTTCCTTCTATGTCTTTCTCTTAAAAATTTGAACAAAAGGATCTTAAAAATTCACGACTTAAATGATAAGGATAATATTTTAAATTTAAATTAAGAAATAGAGATTAAAATTTGAATAGAAAAAAATAAAATCAAACAGGATTTGAATTTGAATTGTAAAAATAAGGGGTATAATGTAAAAGCGATTGTGGACACCAAATTGAGGCAACACCTTTATAGATAGTATAGATTATTATTATTATTATTATTATTATTATTATTATTATTATTATTATTATTATTATTATTATTATTATTATTATTATTCATTCTAAAGTGTTTTTAAACGCTTTATAATTTTATTAAATTTCATTTTTTTTAATTTATCGTATAAATTTTATAAAAAATACTCAAACTATTTTTTAAAAGATTAAACCGATTTTTTATTAAATTCTTTAAGCTAACTATTTATTTATTTTTAAAGTCATAATATTTTTATTTATTTATTTTTAACTTTTATTTACAATTTCTTAAACAAGTTAAATAATAAATTTTTATTGCATCTCTCATAAATATTTATTTTTATTCTCCCACAAAAAGTATTAATTTATGATTGTGTTAATTTTATTAATTACATATATTAATTAATTAGGGTTACATTTTAATTTAGATATATTAATTATTTAGAGTTTAAGTTTAATGATTAATTAATTATACTTATGTATGTATATATATATATATATATTTGTGTGACATGAATTGAAAATTTTAAAAATTGTCCTTAAAAAAATTAAAAAATTTAAATTTTATTTAATAATCATTTACTAAAGCATTTATAAAAATGTTGTACGAAAAAATTATTATTTTTATACTAAAGCGTTTAAAATAAATAAATGTTGTGACTTGTGCACTTTTCTAAAGCGTTTTTTGTGATTAAACGTTGTAACCGTATTTAAAATTTTATTATTTGAATACTAAAGCGTTTAGAAAGGAAAAACGTTGTAACTATTCTTTATCTTAAAGTGTTTTGAAATTATAAACGCTTTAAAATACTTTAGACCATTTTCTAAAGCATTTATTTTTTTTAAACATTGTAAATCTTGTGCTTTAGTATGTTGACATAGTGAATGTTTCTCGATCTCCCTTATTTCCCAACTCATTTCTGTCAAACCAAACAACTAATTTTTCTATTTTTCTTCCATTTCTTTTATATTTCCCTCTAAAGTTGGCAATTCGAGCTACCCAGTCCGCCTTGATGTGGGTAAACGGGTTTTATCGGGCTGAGGTAAAAAATTCATGAGTTATTCGAGCTTCTAAAATAGGTGTCTGTTCCCTACATTTTTGCGGGCTACCTGACCTTTTGAGGGTTTTGTAGATAGTGAGCTTTATCGGACTGTGCTAAAAAGCCCTATAGTTATTCGTGCTTCTAAAACAAGTGTCTCAACCCTACATTTTTGCGAGCTTTTACGGACCAAGCCAATCAAGCTTACCCATTTTATCGTCTCTATTTCCCTCACTCCAAACAACATAATTCACCTTTACCTCATAATTTTTTATCTCTTCTATATCTATCTCTACTCTATTTCTCTGTTCTCTATTTATTTCCTTTCACCAAACATAGTGTTAGTGAAGTGTCCTTGAAGTGTAACATTTCTCCTTTTTGTAATTTTTTCATTGATTGATCATTCTTCATTTAATATCACATATGAATTTAACGATAAAAAATAACAAATTACTAATGAAAATTATTTATTAAATAAAATAATTTATCAAGATTTTATTTAGAAAAATTTAAAAGTAAAAAACCAAATAAAAATTTACAATTGTATGTTTCTCTAGATCAAAACTTGCAATTTATAAATTCACAAATTATTACTCTAACTCCATTCTTCAACACCAAAAAAATAAAAAACAACTCTAACTCCATTCCTCATCGAAAAATGAAAATATTTCACAAGGCACAAAGGGTGAGTTTATTTTCAAGTTGGGAGTCCTCCATAATTATACTCCCTCCGGTCCTATTTATAAGAACCTTTTTTGAAGGTGGGCCTTGGTCCTTTTTATAAGAACTTTTTCAGATTGTCTCATGCATTAATTATTATTTGGCAAAAATACCCCATTAGTGGAGGTAGGTGAGTGATTAATTAGTAGAGAAAGTAGGACACAATTGATTAGTTTAATAGAAAGAGAAAGATAATGGGTCTCAATAAATTCAAGGGTAGTCTAGTAAATATGATACACATTCATGACAAATTTATTGTAATCAACTAAATTAACCAACTTCCTTAATCCGTGTGAAGTAGTTAAAAAGTTCTTATAAATAGGACGGAGGGAGTATTAGGTAATTATAGGGGTAATTATAGGTGGACCCTTTGAGTTTGGGTCCACTATAGACCATTAATTTTTTTTACTATAAAAAGTAAATTTAATTTTATAATATGTATTAATAAATTTTTTAATATTAAATTTATATTATTTATGGTAAAGGTCTACCATGGACCAAAACTCAAAGAGTCTACCTTATAATGACGCAATTATAGGGTGTACTCTTTGAATTTGAGTCCACCATAGACCATTAATTTTTTATATTATATAAAATAATTTAATTTTTATAATATATATTAATAAATTTTTTTAATATTAAATTTATATTATTTATAATAAAAGTTTAAGGATCCAATTTTAAAGGGTCCATCGTATAATTATCCAATTATATTTAAATAATAGTAACAACTATTTTCCTTAACCGGAATTATATTTAGAACCTTCTCAATTGTAAAACAATCAGTTTGAAATAATTAATGTATGATGTAATAATAATAATAATATTATGATAAATAATTATAATATATTTAAGGGAAATTCTATGGTACCCTCCAGTGTGAGAGGATTTTGGTACCTTTTTCGATTATTTAATCAATTTCTCTCAACTTTTTTAAATGATTTTATTATTTTTATAGTTATGGGACAATATTTAACTATTAGAATTTGTATTTTTAATTTTTGAAAAAGACTTTTTGACCCATATGTCCATTATATTGTATTTTTTATTGTATTTCCCCATTTTTTCACATTTTCATTTGTAATACACATGTGCCTCATTTAAAATCTACTTTATGTCTTTGAAATGAGTTAGGACGAAATACACGACTTGTTTTTGACCTTTATGCCTCCATTCAATGAAAAAAATAACAAGAAGGTACCAAAACCTTCTCTGACGGGAGGGTACCAAATTGCGACCCTATATTTAAATATGATTATTATTCTATAATAATAGGTGTGGTGTGGGCGGTGGGACCAGGTGCAGGTGATGACGTATATGATGTGACAACTCAAAATCAAAATCAAAGGTCTATTTTTCCTTTTTGTGGTACCATAACCATGCCACGTTGCCTGACCTTCCAGGCTCCAATCGGATTGAGCTTGCCACGTGGGAACGTCAGTAAACAATTCACGAGTACACGACCCATTATTTGAATTTCTCATAACGGGGCACTCTCATGCATTAATTCACAATTACATGAGACATTATTTATTATTAATGATATTTATTTTAAAAATTATACATATTAATATTATATATCAAATTAAGAATTATATATAACTTTTATGAGTTTAATTAGTATATACTGACAGAATAAATCTAATGATATGTTATCATATCATTTAATGAGTATAACACTTCATATATTATTAAACTTTTTAAATGATGTAACAATTAATTGAATGACACTATAAAAATTTTTTATACGTGTATATTAATTAAATTCATATATTAAATCTTTTTTATTTTTCAATTATGAATACCCTACAGTATCTTATGCAATTTAGATTTTTATATATATGATTAATTATATTATCATTTTTTTGTTAAGCAAAGAAATTATATTAAAATGGAGTACAAGGGGTACTCCAACCCATACATCAGTACAAAAAGAAAAGACCACATACAGAAAATTCCCCTCCCATGACCAAACCCAAACACCAAACCAACTAAACAATGAAATCCACACCTAACAAGACCCTGCAGGTGTATACATTTACTATCTCCAGTTAACTAGCTCAGTAATAATGGGAAGTTTAGGCACGCCCCAGGGTACTCAGACCAAGAAGAAAAATGGTATGAAAAATCATGCTCTTTCGCTCTTAACCACTTCCATGATCGAAGCTTGATAAGATCTAGCACCTCAACTGCAGAGAGAATATTATGTGAAAAAATACCTGCATTCCTTGCTAACCATAAACTCCAAAGAACAGACAACCAAATCACAGACCACATGTACTTCATTTTCGAATTACAATTAGGCAACCCCAAGAAATGTTGAAAATGAGCAATAAAGGAATTATGTAGAACAGAAGAGAACCCACACCAATCCAAACAAAGCATCCAAACATGGTAGGTGCAAGGACATTCAAAAAATATATGTGAAGAGGTCTCCAACCCTTGCGAGCACCAAATACAACCAACATCAGAGTTGGGAAGGATATGCCTTTTAGCTAAATTTGATTTTGATGGGATTCTATCAAGCATAACCCTCCAAACAAAACATCAAACCTTGGAAGGAACCAGTCGACACCAAATAAACATGTGCAATGGTATCTCTGCATGAATAGAGTCATTAATAATAATGTGATAAGCTGATTTGACAGTATATACACCTCTAGGATCTGCTTTCCAGCACCAGCCATCATCAGACGTCACATTAATCTGAGTCATATTCAAATCCAATACTAACAAAGATAATTGTTGCAATTCCCACTGAAATAAAGGCCTTCTCCAACACCAATTCCACTCTAAATTGCCCTCCCTACTAAGAACCATATCAGCAACAGAAATATCTTTATCAATAACAACAGAAAATAACCTATTGTACCTCACACAAAAAGGAGTGGAAGTACACCAGACATCTCTCCAAAAAGAAGTATTCCGCCCATTGCCCACAACTCTAGCACACATCATAGAAAACCAATCCCAAGTGATACCATCACTCTCCTCAATACTCCACAAATCTAGCCACCACCTAGAACCGGTAACCCTCCCACCAACCCCTCTCACACCATGCACCCCATAAATTGATGATAGAACTCTGTTCCAAAAAGAACTCCTTTCAACCAACAAATGCCACCTCCACTTCCCAACAAAGCCAAATTAAAAGCTCGTAAATCTCTCAAACCCAGACCACCAAACTGTTTTTCCCTACAAACAATATCCCAAGAAACCTAGGCTACTTTCTTATGAACATCATCCCCCCCAGAGAAAATTTTTAAATAAAGATTCAAGAGTAGATATGATACCTCTGGGAGCCTTAAAAAAAGAAAGATAGTAGATCGGGATGAAATGTAGAACGAATTTCGAGAGGACAAGTCTACCGCCAAAGGACAACATTTTGGTCTTCCACTTCGATAGCCTTTTTTCCACCTTTTGCACAACAGGCTGCCAAGTTGACAAGCGTCTGGGATTTGCACCAATAGGTAACCCCAAGTAGGAACACGGAAAAGACCAAATTTTACAGTTCAGAAACCGAGCCATGAGCTCCAGCCACGACAAATCAACATTTATCCCGAAGAGCTTACTTTTAAAAAAATTGACTTTTAGGCCAACCACTAACTCAAACAACTGGAAGATAGCCTTAATATCCCACACATTACAGGGGGAAGCATCACCCACAATAATCGTATCATCAACATATTGAATGTGTGAAACAAAGACTGCATCACGACCAGCATTGTAACCCACAAAACACTCTATTGTGTAGCCTTAAGTAACAAAGAATGTAACCCCTCTGCAGCAATCAGAAATAAAAAAGGTGCCAAAGGATCCCCTTGTCATAATCCTCTATGAAGCCCAAATTCCTTGGAAGGACTACCATTAACAAGAACAAAAACTCGAGTAGTGGCTAGACATTCCAAAATCCACCCTCTCCACAAGATGTTCAAGAAGTTAACCCTGGATCGAGATTTTCTTTATTTCAATCAGAGGAGGAAGAAGCTAAGAGTGATCCTATTGATATTGAGATGGTTGTGCCTGCTTCTAAAGCTCAGTCAAATTTTCATGTCAAGGAACAAAGATTTAGAAATCTTGCTGCTGGGAAAAATCCACAAACTGTGCCAACAAGGAAGTCTAATATCAAGAAGTCAATTCAAACACCCATGAAGTTATCTAATAATGATAGCAGGACTCAAAATAATCCTGGGGCTATTATTCCTAGTAAATCTCTGGCCTCTAATCAATCTACTGATCCTAGTTCTTCTCAGGGTGATAAAGGCTCTACCCCAACTGGGAAGAATTTTTCTAATGATCAGGAACACATGTTGATGATGAAAATTATGCAGAAAAGGATAGGTAACGGTAATATGATACAACAATTCCAAGATGCTTTTCTGACAGCCAATTTAGAATCCTTTAAGGAACCTAAACCACCTGATATTTCCAATCATAGAGTTGACAAGACAGGTATTACAGATTCTGATATGGTTATGCATGATTGCTCTGTTTCATCAGGTAATTCTGATTCTAAGGCTACCTCTAACTCTAATATTGGTTAATATGAATTTCATCACTTGGAATTGTAGAGGAATACTAGCTAAAGGTTTTATTAGTTTGATTAGAGATATTAAATCTATTTATAATGTCAGATTAATGATTCTCCTAGAATTGCATGCTAGTGGCTCTAAGGCCGAAAAAGTTATTAAGAGAATGGGTTTTGACTCTTACAAAATATATGATTCTATTGGTCATGCTGGTGGTATATTTTGTGGGATAGTGATTTTTGGTCTATTAATTTTATTACTCATTCCAGGCAATTTGTTCATATGAGCATTCAATATGAGCAAACTGCCCCTTGGTTTTTAACCTCTGTATATGCTAGCCCTCATATTATAAACATGAATGCTTTGTGGAATGATTTGAGGAATATCTCAGATTCCAATGTTGGGGATTGGTGTTTGGCTGGTGATTTTAACTCTATCCTGAACACTGATGAAAGACATGGTGGGGCTTGTAATCCTGGCTTGCGTGGTATGTACCAATTTCAGTCTATGATAGCTGATTGCAATTTATTGGATGCTGGTTTTATTGGTAATCCATTTACATGGAAAAGAGGTAACCTTCTTGAAAGACTTGATAGAGGCATAATTAATATGGATTGGAGAATTAGATTTCCAAATGATAATTTTATTCATCTTCCTTTTTTCAAATCTGACAACTATTCTATCATGATGAGTTTTGATTCTATTAACCCTCCTAACCTTCACAGGAGACCATTTAGATTTATTGCTGCTTGGTTAAATCACCCTACTTTTAAAGATTTTGTTAAGAATAATTGGTTAGGGGATAGAGACTGGATTACTAATATAAACAATTTTACTGATAATGTTAAAATTTGGAATAAGGAGACTTTTGGGCATATTAACAGGAAAAAAAGAACTCTCATTAGAAGATTGGATGGTATTTCTAAAAAATTAGTGCATGGGAGAGATGTTAATCTTGAGAACCTTCAATTCAAGCTTTGGAAAGAGTATGAAGATGTGGCCTTTCAAGAAGAATTACTTTGGTTTCAGAAAGCTAGATGTAATAAAATTGCTTTTGGTGATAAAAATACAAAGTATTTTCATGGTTCAACTCTAGCTAGAAGAAAAAGGAATAAAATCCTTAGCTTAGTTAATAATGATGGTATTTCTATTACTAATATCCCTGAGCTTGAAGCCATGACTAACCAGTATTTTAAAAATCTATTTACTAATCAGGATAACTGTCCTCCTTTTTGTCTTAAGAATTATTTTCCTTCTTTACCTCCTGATATTTTAGATAGTCTTTATCAACCATTTTCTGATGAAGATATTAGGAAAACTGTGATTTCTATGCGGGGTTTAAAAGCCCCGGGTTTTGATGGGATTCATGTTATTTTCTATCAATCTCATTGGTACATTGTTGGTAAGGATCTTTGTAAACTTGTTAAGGATATTTTGGATGACCCTAGTAAAGTGGCTAGGATTAATGATACTCTTTTAACTCTGATTCCTAAGATTGATGGTGCTTCTAAATTGAATCAATTTAGACCTATAAGTCTTTGTAATGTTTCCTATAAGGTGATTACTAAGATGATTTCTCAGAGATTAAAATCTATCATGAATATCATTGTAATCAAAGTAGTTTTATTGCTGGAAGACAGAGTAGGGATAACATTATCATAACTTAAGAAATTATTAATGCTATGAAGAGAAAGAAAGGGAAAAAGGTTGGATGGCTATTAAGATTTATTTAGAAAAAGCATATGATAGGCTCAATTGGACTTTTGTCCAGGATACTTTGATTGAAACTGGTATTCCTAATAAGCTTTGTGATATCATTAATGCTTGTATTTCTACATCTAATATGAGGGTTTTATTTAATGGGGAGGCTTTGGATTCTTTCTTACCTTCTAAGGGTATAAGACAAGGAGATCCAATCTCTCCCTATATATTTGTCCTTTGCATTGAAAGGCTCTTTCATTTGATTAATCTTGTTGTGAATCATAAGTTTTGGAAACCTTTTAAAATTGGAAGAAGAGTTCCTAAGATATCTCATTTAGCCTTTGTTGATGATCTTATCCTGTTTGCTGAAGCTAGCCTTGATCAAGCTGAGATTATTTCTACTATTCTTAATCTATTTTGCTCCAGTTCTGGTCAAAGGGTTAGTAAAGATAAAACTAGGGTGTTTTTTTCTAAAATGTTTGTGCTCAGGTTAGATGTGAAATTTCAGATGCATTAGGATTTCAAAAAACTGATAATTTAGGTAAATATTTAGGGGTTCCCATTATTCATGGGAAGATCAATAAGAATTCCTATAATTCTGTTATTGGTAGAGTCAAAAATAAACTTTCAGGTTGAAAAGCTAAGAATTTGTCCTTTGCTGGGAGATTAACCCTTTCTAAAGCTGTGCTTAATGTTATACCTAGCTACCATATGCAATATGTCTGGTTTCCTAAAAAGTTTTTTTTTCTGATTTGGATAAAATTACTAGAGATTTTCTTTGGGGTGATACCCAAGATAAGAAGAAAATTCATCTTATTGGGTGGGATAAACTTTGCAGTCCTAAATTAACTAGGGGTCTTGGCCTTAGGAAAATTAGTGAATTAAATAAAGCCTATATGATGAAAATATGCTGGAATCTAATTCACAATACCCATGATCTTTGGGTTCAAGTTCTTAGAGATCAATATGATTGTGGTAGCAATTTTATGCCCGTTATTAAATCCAAAACATATGCCTCTAACTTGTGGAAAGGTGTGTGTAGTGTTTGGAATGAATTCATTTCTAATGTTTCTTGGAGAGTACAGGATGGTTCATCTTGCAGGTTTTGGCAGGACAATTGGATTCCTGAGGTGGGACCCCTTATTAGGTATGCTATAAATCAATCTGAGCAGGATTCAACTATGGGTGTTTCTAATCTGGTGAAACCTGAAGGTTGCTGGGATATGGATACTATTAGTAAGGCTTTCCCTGGAAACATATGTAATTTGATTCAGAATATAAATCCTCCTACTCCTATGGCTGGAGTGGATAAAATTGTGTGGAATAGCTCTAATGATGGCTGGTTCTCAATAAGTTCAGCCTATGAATTCACATTTGGGATTAAATCAAATGCTCCTAACAGACTTTTGAAAAATGTTTGGGGCTGGCAAGGCCTTCAAAGGATCAGGTTACTGATTTGGAAGATTGCATCTCAAGGTCTACTAACTAATGTGCAAAAAGCCAAAAGGAAACTAACAGATGATGATAAATGTCCTTTATGTCATACAGAAAGGGAAACTATGTTACATATTTTCAGAGACTGTGCTGAAATTAAACATTTATGGAGCTTTATTCTCAGCAAAGATTACTTACATGGTTTCCTAGCTCCTCAATCTGCAAATGCGTGGCTGTTGTTTGCACTCGGATCACGTCCTCCTAATGGTGATTCCATTCGCAGAGATCTTTTCTTTGGCTACACAATAGAGGAAATATGGAAGATGAGAAATAATTTTATTTTCAACCATACTCGTATCTCGATGGATAGTATCAAATCCATAATTTGTGGTCAAGTAAAAATTGCTTTGGAAGCGCTGGATAAGGGCACGAAGAATACCTTAGGGCTCAATAGCTTGAATCTGAACAATCTGGGTTGGATTCCTCCTCCGATTGGCTTCATCAAGTTGAATACGAACGATGCGGTTACTGACAGAGGAACGAAGGCAGCTTGCGGCGGTGCGATTCGGGACCATTGGGGGAGGTTCATCGAATGATTCTATGTTCATATGGAGCCTTGCTCGGTTCTGCACGCGGAACTCTTTGGCATTTGGAGAGGGCTGCAGTTGGCTGAGAGGAATGGGTGCCCTAGGGTTTTGGTTGAAGCTGATTCGATTTCAGCTATTGAGTTGATTGTTAAGGGTTGTGTTATAACACACCCTGAGTTTCCCTTAGTTGATTCAATTCTTTCTATTGCTTAGAGATGCCAATTGTTTGGCGGACTGCTTTGCCAAGTATGGGTTGAGTAGTACTAGACCTTATTGTAATTTTAAGTCAGTCCCTGATTTTTCTCAGTTAGGTTTCTTTTTTTTATCACTCTGGTGGTGTGTACCAGAGGGTAGACTAGTTTCTTCCTTGTGTTTTGTTTGGCCTTTTTTAGGCCCTAAAGTCATAAAAAAAAATGTTTCCAGATCAAAACCTTCATTGGTGACCACACCTGCAGCAGGACCTTTAAGAATAATCAAGCCTTACAGCCATGGGTAATTGGAAAGCTTGTTAAGAAGCTAAGAAAACATCCAACAATGAAGCATGGTGAGATCTACGATTATTTCAAGAAGAAATACGAAGTACAAGTTGCTGATACCAAAATCTGGAGGGCTTTAGTGAGAGCTAGAGATATCATTGAGGGCAGTGAGAAAAAACAATTTGGGAAGCTGTGGGACTATTGTGGGGAACTACAGAGGGCTAATCCAGAATCTACTATTAAGATGGACACAATCCCCCAGGAAGAGGGTGCCCCAATATATTCCATAGAGTGTATATTTGTTTGGAAGGTTGCAAGTCTGGGTTCAAGGCTGGATGTAGGCCCATAATTGGTCTAGATGGTGCTTTTTTAAAAGGCTTTTATGGAGGGCAATTGTTATCTGCAGTTGTGGATACAGAGAATAAAGACAACTGGATGTGGTTTTTGGGTTTACTACATGAAGATCTTGGTGACTACAGACAGCACAAGTGGCATTTCATTTCTAATATGCAAAAAGTAAGTCGGTAGGGACTAGTTTGCATTATTTTTCTAAAGTTAGGGACTTAATTGCATGATTTTAATATAATGTTAGGGACTATTCTGAATTATTTTAATTAATTTAGGGACTAATGGGCATGATTTTAACACAATGTTAGGGACTAATTTGCATTATTTGACACTAACGCATGGGCTTATTCCAGCTTTACAAGAGGTAATTCCAGGTGCCCCACACAGGTTTTGTGTGTGGCATCTGTGGCAAAATTTTACCAAACAGTGGAAAGACAAGCAACTGAGGACATTGCTTTGGGAATGTGCAAGATCCACTACTGTTAGTCAATTCAATACCAAGATGCAAGTTGTCAAGAAGGTGAATGAGAAGGCCTGGAAATATTTGGATAAATGGCCTAAAGAAGCATAGAGAAAGACATATTTCTCTGAATGGTCAAAGGTTGATAATATCTGCAATAATAACTATGAGGTCTTCAATTCTAAGATTGTGATTGCAAGAACCTAGCCAATAATTGAAGTAAATCACAGAGTCACAAGAAGGGGGGGTTGAATTGTGACCCTTTAAAACTTTTGGTCCAACCTGCAAGTACTTTGAACAACTTACTGATCTTTGCTCAAGGAATGTCTTGGCTATCAGAAGTTCCTTATAGAAGATAGTGGTTAGTGTATAATGCCAACTAAGTAGATTAAAACTATCTTCTTAAAGGCAAGCCAAATCATAAGGACTGATCTCATTAAAATTTATTCTTCCATATAATGTTTTTAATGTAGTTACAACTTAGAATAAGGTTCAGAAGAATAATATAATGTTTATGCAGTTATGCAGAAGCAAAACAATGAATCTGTCACTTTAAACCAATCTTCTGAAGAGTCAAATGATTTTGTATTTTAATAAAACTTTCCAGAATAGTTATTTAACCAATAACTAATAATATTATGTGAGAAAAACTGTTCAGAAGCATAGTATAAAGTTTCTGCAGTTATGCAGAAGCAAAACATTGAATCTGTCACTTTAAACCTATCTTCTGAAGGGTCAAATGAACTTGAAACTTTATGAAACTTTCCAGATCATATATTTAAGTAGTAATCAATTAGAATATCAAGTTAGATTGAATTAAAATCATGTTTATAAAGATCTGGTAGTTTGGACCCCAAGTTCAATGTTGAACAATGGACAGATTTCAAGAATTGTGCTTCTGAAGCACCTAACAGTTTCATAATTTAATGAAACTTTCCAGATCAGTATTTTAACTGATATGGATGTAATTTATGTGAAAATATTAGTTCAAAAATAGGTTTATCAAAATTTAGTAGTTTGAACCTCAAGTTCCAATGTTGAACAATGAACATCTTTTAAGAAATGTGCTTCTGGAGCACCAAACAGTTTCATAATGTAATGAAACTTTCCAGATCAGTATTTTAACTGATATGGATGTGTTTTATATGAAAATATCAGTTTAAAAACAAGTTTATCAAAATATGGTTTGTAGCTTGCTAAATATTCAAAGTATGAACAATAACTAACCAAGCAATAGATGTATGTGCAGAAAATTAAAGAGAGTAAGGGTAAGAGATATTGCACACATTATTTTTATACTAGTTCACCTCTCAACCTTGAGGCTACGTCCAGTCCCTACTCCCTGTAGGATTTTCCACTATGTCAACCTTGATACAATGACTTCTTGGGTGCTCCTCACCACTAGTATTCTTTTTCCACAGCCTCTTCAGGCTTTCTACATAATCAACAAACTCACGGAAATAGACCATGACTTACTGCAAAAGCACAGGTCCAGAAATCTGCAGAACTTCCTTCTGCAGACTCCAAACACACACAGGCTCACACCAGAGCCTTTACAACCTCTCCAATAACTTTACCTAATGTGCCACAAGAGATTTTATAACAGACCAATCTCTCTGACCTTACAGAAGCACAGAAACAGCAAGGTAAAGTGCAAAAAGCTCACTAGATTACAATCAGAGTAGTAGTAGAATATCCTAGTGAGCAAAACTCCCCCTTAACAACTGGCATAAGCAGATTAGAAAGAATTTGAGGAGAGAGAAAAGGTTCCAGAAGCTGGCAGTGAAAGCTCAGAGATTATTTTATGCTTCTGGAGTGAGAGGTGTGTCTCAATGTGAAGAGAGCACCTCCTTTTATAGGTGAGAAGCCTTGTAGCCGTTGGAATGCAGTCAAAATGATCCAGCTGTGATGCTTTGACAAGTCCCTTTCAGGTACAGCTGCAAAAGCTGACTGGTACAGCTGTCTTGTTGACTGGTCTTCATGCTTCTGCAGAACTTGCTTCTGTAGACAGCAAAACTGGCTCATTTCTTCACCAATGCTTCTGTGAATTTGCTGATGATGATTTCTGGATTATTTCAAGTGTATTTCAACTTGTGTTACTCAGCTAAATCAGCAGGAGATTCATTTTAGACTTTCTGGTTTAATTTGCTGCTTCTGCAGAGTCCGTACTTGCACATTCCTTCTGCAGAATTGCTTCTGATCAACTGCAGATGATTCTTATGCTTCTGTGACATGTTTCATGTTTTGCAGTTGATATATCTTAAGAATGAAATTCTATTTTTGCTTTCTACGTAGAATTTCCTCCTAAAGTGAATCTTCCTTCTAAAACAATTTCATTTGGAGTTCTTGAGATGCTTCTTCTTGCTTCTGGAAACTGTGAGGAGTGCTTGATAGCTTCTGAATGCTTGAATGAGTTACTTTCAATTTACTCATTTTTATTTCAAGTTTTCCTTCACAGATTTGTCATTCTTTCAACTTATTGCTTCATTAAAATGAAGCTTCTCATATTTGTCCTTCTACAAGATGAAACCTGTTGCTTCTGCAGAAACTGTAAGTTTTGCTTCTAAGGACAAAACTGTGTTTCTAGTGATATTGATCTTCTCCAATTGCTTTGTTTGCATTAGCAACACTTGGAATGAATATGCTTGAATTGCTTAAGTGATCTTTCACATTTAGAAGGTGTCCAATTTCATGAAAAGCTCCTTCTCATGCTTCTAGTGGTCTTGAATGATCCTTCCAAAGCTTCAACTTCGCTTCTGAAGCTTGATACAACTCAGTTTTATGTTCATGGGATCTTAGATGAACTATCTTGACCTTCTTGAAGCTAAGAAGCTACTTCTTGAACTCGTTTCATCACTTTTGACATGAAAGCTCTATGTAACATGCTTCTGGACACATGTTCTGATGTTAAATGATGTTTTTGATCTTTACACCTTCCTTCTGTAACTTTTCCTGTATTCTTTCAAGCATTCTCAAGTGAAAGCATTAGTACCAAAGTATTCAGAACACTTAGAATATTGTTGTGAAAGTTTGTTGTCATTAAAACCTCTGCTCAAAGGGTCTTGGACCTTACAATAATAACCATCAAACCATGTTGGAGGAGATCAGATGCTACATAATGACAACAATTACAACCAACAAATTGAAGCTTGAGAAGCTTAATGGACATTTGACACATGTGCAACAAAGCAGGTTGGAGAAAAAGAGAAACTGGAAAGCAACAAATGGACTCCATTGTGGTCAGGTAATACTTCAATTTCTGAAGTTACAATTAAAATAAGTTGTAACATGTTTGAATAATGGATCATTACTAATGTTCATCAATCTTGACTTATTGTTTAGGTGATGAGGCTGAGCACAAGTATGATGTGCAGTGTTGGCATACCAATGTTACTGTAAATATAGGCAATCAAATCTGTTCCTGCAGATTTTGGCAATTAATAGGTAAACTATTACTCCCTCCGTTCCTATATATAAGAAACATTTGACTAAAATCACCAAGACCAAGGAAAGGCATTGGAATATGTTAGTGGTAATTAATAGTGCCATGATTTTAATTTTTTCTCAAAAATACCCTTAGTATTAAATGATTAAATGAGTGAATACCTCTTTAACTACTCACAATAAATTAAGGACATATAAGGTATTTAGCAATTAATGCAACTACAAATAGTACTCCCTCCGGGCTTGAATATAAGCAAAAAAGTCTCACATTTTGTGGACTAAAATATAAGTAAATCTTAACTACTTTTACCCTATTTAATGAGACAAACCCAAAATGTCCTTTGACTTTACTTTCCAACCACTCTATTTAATGAATCATGTGCCAATAGGAAGAGAGTATGTCCACTTGAAACAATTTTCAATAAAATTGAATGTAGGGTAATTTAGGCAATGCAAGTACTTTTTACATGAAACCAAGAAAATTTAATGAGTTTAACCAATTTTCTTAATAAGTGTGAATTTAGTTATTTTTGCTTATATTCAAGTCCGGAGGTAGTACTATGTTTCTTATATATAGGAACAAAAAAAATTCATTTTTGTTTCTTATATATAGGAACGGAGGGAGTATTGTTTTTGTTTATTTATCTCTTTTCATTTGTGGATACTTTTCCTTATAATTTGTCTTTTATATGTAGGAATGTCTTGCATGCATGCAATACTGCTATATCCTTCAAGAATCGTAGGCCAGAGGACTACTGCCATGGATGGATAACAATGGCATTCATTCATGCAACCTATATATGCACATCATATCAATCTGCAGGGGGAAGAATATTGGCAAAAAAAGACCAAATTCCACCTTTACCACCACTTGTGGAAAGAGCTCCTGGCAGACCAAAGAAGTAAAGAAGAAAGGATGGTGAGACAAAGAAGGACCCTAGGAAGGTCACTAAAATGAAGAGAAAGCTTCCTGACTTCACATGCTCTTTTTGTGGAGGAAAAAAGCATAACAAAAAGGGGTGTCCAGCAGCCAAAAAACAAAGATTGGAGGAGTTACAAGCCCAACAGAAGAATGAAGCTGATGGGAGCGGGCCTTCAAACTAGAGTGTGCCAAAGGAAGTTACTGCTGATGGTATTAGTAACTCAAACCAGAGTGGGCCAAATGGAGTTACTGCTGATGGTACCGGGCCTTCAAATCAGAGTGGGCCGAATGAAGTTACTGCTGAACCCCAAATGCCACAGCCAGAGGAAATTGATCTTTCTCAGTCTCAACCACCACCAATCTATCAGAGTCCAACCAAGACCCATAACACGGAGACAAGAAGCAAGCTTCCAATTAGAGGGAAAGGAAAAACTGCAGCATCTGGAACAAGACACAACATCCCACCCCAACTGCCCCAACTGATACAGTTGATGAATCCTTAAAGGCCAAGCTATTTATGCCAACACCTGGCTTGAACAGTTCAACACTATGAGTCCAGTTTCACTAGGAGTGCATAATTGCACTAGAAATGACTGTCATGGCATTATTTTGGGTTGTAATTTTGTTAATTGATCACTTTTGGATGAACATCATTTTCTTATGTTACTAGTATTATGTTACTAGTCTTATGTTACCAGTTCTATGTTAGTTCTTTAAGTACATTTTGCATGAACAACATTTAGTTATGATTAAGGTAATTATTGTCTGGATGTTATTATTTTAAGTACATTTTGGATGAACAACATTTTGTTATTATGAAGCTAATCATTGTTTGATTGATGCTGGTTAAAGTCCTTTTCTGGTATGGGAAATTTACACACTTTGGATGTTACAACTTCAAATAATCCAACTTCAATTTATATCACCATTCATTACATAATTAAATGCCACTACAATGGCCAAAAAACATTATATCACCAAAGTGAAGGATACTCCAAATACTCCAATTAAACATTACATACTGAACCAACATTCCTACTTTTTCCACAAAACACCTAGAATAAACCCCAGCACCACACATAACACCATACTGAACCACCTTAATCTCCTAATTTCCCACTCTAATTTCTTCACCTTCCTTGCAATATTCAGTCTCCACTCATCATTATCACTTGCAGCAAAATCCATGGTGGATGAGCCTTCAGTAATGCTTTCTTTTGGACCAAAATCTTGGTTCTCCACCACTTGAAAAATTGACATCTTTCTGGAACTAGAAAAACAGAGAAGAAAAATCAGAACCATTAACACAAAAACACATTTTAATATACCCTAAACCAACAAATCTTACCCTCAGTTTTGGATAACCGTAAAATAGTCTCCCTGGATTTTTTTTTTTCTGTTTTTGAAACCCTTATAACTGCAGCAAGATTGCAGTGGAATTTTGACCCCATATTCACCCTCTGAAAATTCTGAGAAGATTTCGAACACCCACTGATATACCTCCTTTCATGGGTGGTGGTCATGGTTGCTGGGTTGTTCGCAGAATGAAGAAGAAGAAGAACAGACGAACGAAGAAGAAAAGAAGAGCGAGGAAGAAAGCAGAAAGGGAATTTTGGGGAATATGAAACCGGAGAAGATGGAAGAAGAAGATAAGGGAACAAACTGATATGACCGTTATACTCTGGGTAAGTTGTCAAAAATCTTTCACTTTGGTCCCTCTGAGTGACACCTCAACAAGGTTGAGTGACAACTCATCAAGGAATTAACGGACGTTTGGGTTTTGGACCTAAGTGAAAGACGGAGGTCAAAGTGAGGGACTACGGGAGGATTTTCGTAATCTCAGGGAGCAAAGTGAAAGACACTTACAAAGTCAGGGATGAAAGTGACAATTTACTCATTTTTTTTAATTTTTTTAAAAAATACGAAACAATGACATTTTAGTCTTTTTTCAATGAACCCATCCAAAAACCACCGATTTTGACTCGGTTGACCGATTCTTGAACGATTTTTTTGCATAACTGGTAAGAGAAAATGACTCGGGAAAAGTACTTTCGCCAGCTAGCATCAAGCCAGCAGGTGGTTAACCAGGAAAGATCTGATACCGGCAAGACCAACCAGATGGTGTTTGTTGGTTGGTAGTGAGAGGACTCGTAGTACCTGTATACCCAAAAGAAAAGGAGGCACTGATTAATTAGATTAAAAAACAATCATTTGATTTTCTTACTCTCCCTTAGCAGCAAGCGGGAAGGAGTCTATCTTATGTGGTTTATTTAGATCAGACACATAATCGGTTCACCGGTTTTCTGGTCAGACCGGTCCGATTTTCACAACCACGGTCAAGAGTAACTATTGTCAAACTTACTCCACTTCATATTTTTTTTTAAAATACGAATTTAATAAATCCAACCCTTGAGTAATGTAATGTTAACATTTAACCTTGCACACCAAGTTCTAGATAAATAAAACATTCATAGTCATGGGTACGTATCTAATCATATAGTCTATATAATCTTATATTTTAAAAAGTATATATCAAACAATAAAATAAAGTTATTTGACGAAGTGCTAATTTATTTTTAAATTGTATGAAATTGATATATTTGTATATATAATCCTTTCAATTCAACGGTTGTAGATGATCAATATTCATAAAAAAATATTAAATGGAATAATTTAGATAAAAATTATTCTTAAAGTGAGTTAATCTCCACTATATAATATTCAAGATTATATATAATGATAATGCATCATCACACATTAACTTGTAGGTTTTTTCGTAATTGAATTCTATCAAATGTGAAAAATACATATCACATACCCACCTGGGTCAATGTAGTGGTGGGGATTTAGTCATTTGCTTCAAATCTCAGTATTTTCATTTTACACAAAAAAACACATATCACATTCTTTTAAAATATTGAAAAATACTGAAAACAATTATTCATTTGAAATAATAATATTCAACAATAAACAATTATTTTGTTTTTTATTTTATTGAAAGCCCACATAAGTGGAAGAAGCTTAAATATTTGTGAGTAAATTATTGAAAATGGATAAAACACATAATGAGTTACTAGTGTCTTGGTTTCATATTTTATTCACTTATCTTTAAATAATACATTTTTAAAAAATAAATAACTATTTAATAATTTATTATATATTTAATTAAAAAATATTATCTTTTCAAAAGTAATTCATCATACCTCGAACTGTTATCCTAGTATTATTAGTTATCATACATTTATATTTTTCCCAACAAATACTCAGCCTTTAATTTATAATAAATTATTACACAATTTCGTTCTCTTAATAATCAGTACGTCTAGATGACTGGACTTT